>ML831674.1:59774-76403 GCA_009831015.1 Picea engelmannii | reverse complement strand
CCAGGACCCTATCCTCAAGTCGATCCCAACTCAAGGGCGTCCGACACGGTCGCCCATAAAGAAACTCAAAAGGCGCCATCTTTATGGTGCTTTGATAACTGTTGTTGTAAGCGAACTCTACTAGAGGCAAGAATTCCTCCCAATGTTTTTGTTGGTCCATCACGTACATGCGCAACATGTCTTCCAAGGTTTGGTTCGTACGTTCTGTCTGTCCGTCCATCTCTGGGTGATACGCAGTACTAAAGTTAAGTTGGGTTCCCAAGGCCTCTTGGAAACTCGTCCAAAATCGTCCAGTAAACACCGATCCTCGATCGGATATAATCTTTCTAGGCACGCCATGCAGCCTCACAATCTCAATGATGAAAACTCTCGCTATGTCAGGTGTCTGATATGTCGTACGCACAGGAATAAAGTGAGCACTCTTCGTCATAGTGTCTACTACTACAACAATCGAGTCGTGTCTCCTTGCCGTCAGTGGCAATCCAACAATGAAATCCATCGAAATCACTTCCCATTTCGATTCCGGAATGGCATGTGGTTGAAGTAAACCTGTCGGGTGTCTATGTTCAACCTTTACCTGCTGACACTTTAGACATCTAGCCACAAAGTTGACTATGTCGGCCTTCATTCCTTTCCAAAAGAATAAGGGTTTACGGTCTGCCCTCATCTTCGTGACTCCCGGGTGAGCCATGTAAACTGCTCTATGAGCCTCGCTCAGGATCAACATCCTCAACTCGTCGTTTGGCGGTACATAAATCCGACTTCTAAACCTCATTAAACCATCGCTATCCAATGAATATCCCTCATATCGTGGTACCATCATCGTGTTTTGTCCGATAAATTCCTTGACTTCGGTGTACCAGTTATCATCACGCTGTAAGGTGAGAATCTTCTCACGTAGATTTGTATGAAGAGGTAACACCAAAAAGATGCATGGCCTCTGACTCAAGGCATCCGCCACTCAGTTCACTGTTCCCTTTATGTAAGTAATCTCGAAATCGTATTTGCTAAGCGATTCCGACCAACGTCGTTGTCGCACGTTCAGGTCGCTTTACTTAAAAATGTGTTGTAGTCCACAATGATCAGTCTTTAATTCAAATTTTCGTCCAACAAGGTAGTGGCTCCAAACCTTCAAGGCATATACGATGGCTAGTAACTCCAAGTCATGCGTCGCGTAGTTCTCCTCATGCCTTCTCAGCTTCCTCAAAATGTAAGCAATCACTCGTCCGTCCTGCATCAAGACTCCGCCTAAACCTTCCTTGGATGCGTCAGTGCATACCAAGAATTATGCGTCCATGTCAGGGACCTTTAGTATCGGTGTTGTGGTCAACAACTCTTTAAGCCTTCGAAATGTGTCCGCACATTTCTCTGCCAAACAAACTTCTTGTTTTTCTTCTGCAATTCCGTGATCGGATTTGCTATCTTCGAAAAACCCTCGACAAACCGTCGATAGTATCCTACTAATCCCATAAAACTACACACTTCTGTGACATTCGTCGGTGTAGGCCATTCCATAATAGCCTCAACCTTGGCAGGATCCATGGCAATACCTTCGCCGGAGATGACATGCCCTAAGTAGTGAATCCTCGATTGATAAAAAGAGCATTTGGACAACTTTCCATACAATTTGTGTTCTCGTAAACATTGTAGTACCAAGCGCAAGTGCTCGTCATGCTCCTCCGTCGTCCGAGAGTAGATCAAAATATCATCAATGAATACTTGGACGAACTTGTCCAAGTACTCGCGGAACACCCTATTCATCAAACTCATGAATACCCCTGGGGCGTTTGTCAGTCCAAATGGAAAAACAGTAAACTCGTAATGTCCAAATATCGTCTTAAAGGGGGTCTTAGGGATGTCATCCTCCTTGATCCGTAACTGGTGATAACCGGATCGCAAATCGATCTTGGAGAACAACGTCGCACCCTTCATTTGATCGAACAGATCATCAATTCTAGGTAAGGGATACTGATTCTTGATCGTCGCCTTGTTCAGTTGACGGTATTCAATGCAAAGCCTCCATGATCCGTCCTTCTTTCGTATGAAAATAACTGGTGCACCCCACGGTGACACACTAGGACGTATCAGTCCCAGGTCCAACAACTCCTTCAGTTTCATTTTCAACTCTTGCAACTCCGGGGTCGACATCCGATAAGGCGTTCTTGCTATCAGTTAAGTTCCCGGTTTCAGGTCTATGGTAAACTCCATTTCCCTTTCCGGCGGCATCCCAGGAAACTCCTCTGGAAATACGTCCGCAAACTCCTTCACCACCGGAAGGTGTTCTAGACCTTCCGCTACCCCCTTCTCGTTTAGCGCGAGGATCGCATAAAGTTTGCACCCCTTGCGCACACTCTTCCGTAACCGTAAGGAAGAGACGAACCGCAGGGGACTCCCTGGTTCCGTCCTACAATCACACGTCTATGTCCTTCATCATCAACCAAGCTCAACCGTTTCGTCTTACAGTTGAGTATCGCCTCATGCGTTTCCAACCAATCCATACAGATCATGACGTCATACGATCCTAAGATCGTGACGTACAAGTTGACCCTTGTGACAAACTCTCCCAGGTTAAGGGCACAGCCCATAACCTTTCCTCCAACCTTCTGTTTGGTTCTCGAAGCCATCTCCACAAAGATAAACTCATCCTATTCGACTGCCTTTACCTTAATCCTTTTTAGCGCTGCACCAGAAATGAAACTCTCAGTAGCTCCTGGGTCTATCAAAATACTAAGGGTCTGGTCAGCGACAGTACCTGTCGTCTCGAGCACAGTTGACTGGTGCTCTGCCTGGCGGTTATTCACCGCTGCATGTATCCGATGGGCCTTGCCCATATCTCCCACGGTAGCAGGTCCGGCTGATCCAGACGTCCTGGTCCTCTCCACAGGATAGTCGCGCTGGTAGTGTGGCTCCCCACACGTCCAACACCCCTTCTTCGGCCCAGTAGTCCTGGTACCCGAAGTAGAAGATGACTGCCCACCGGCCTGAAACCCTGGTTTGTTCTGCTGAACAGGCCTAAACTGCTGCTGCTGCGGGCGATGCTGCTGCTGGTGCTGTGGTCCTCGATAAGGTGTCCGCTGTTGAGGTGGCGGTCGTCGAGGTGTAGTGAACGTGGATCCCCTCTGGAAGCCACGATGTCCCGACGTATGTCTCACTGGTGTCTGATGCCGCGACGTACCAAATGAACCCTGCCCTGCGGGTCTCGCTGGAGTCCTGGTCTGACCCCCACTGATAAGCTCCTCCTCAGCTATGAGGGCCTTTTGGATAGCGTCGTGCAAGGTTTGAGGCATCAAGATCCTAACCTTTGCACGCAGGTTGCCATTAAGGCCAATGATGAACCGATTGACCTTGAGTTTCTCTGTGTTAAGGTGCGGAGCATACTGGAGTAACTCCATGAAACGTGCCTCGTACTCGGGCACCGTACGACCTCCCTGTCGTAACGCGTTGAACTCATTGAGCTGACACTCAATGAATTCCTTTGAAAGGTACCTCTCTCGGAACCGTTCCTCAAACAGTTCCCATGACACATCTTCAACGGCCATGTTCAGCTATGGCAGGAGCTTCTTCCACCATAGAAGAGCACTCCCCTTCAGTTGAAAGACTGCCATGCATACCTTCATGTTGGAGGTATAATCGCGAAGTGAGAAGAACATCGCCATATTCTCCAACCATGCTTCGACGGCTGCGTCGTCCGAGGCACCAAAGAACTCGGTAAATTTTACCTTCTCGAGTTCACGGTGAATGCTACCTGTAACGGCCGGTGCGCGTGGCGGATCCTCAGGGGGTGACGGTGCCCTGGCCTCATCTCTGTCCAATCGGTATCTCAGATATAGCAGCAAAACCCCAAGACCTTGAGCTCTGATACCATATGTTAAGAACCAAACATCAATATAGCATAGAAAAAGCTCAGGAAAAGTACTCAACACCTTAAAAAAGAGATAATTTCAGATAATGGGCCTTTTTGAGGGAGCAACCTCCTTTTACTCCACTTAAATGTTCAAGTACAAGATGATTCAAAATGAAAATGTCTCCTTGGTATATATAGGAGACTAGGAGGTATAATTACAACTAATGGCCTAAAGCCGACATAAATAAAACAAAATTACTAATATAATATGCCCCAATTAAGGGATAATGAGCCAATATTAGGGCTTAACACTTCCACCCCAAGTGATAGATTGATTATTGCTCACATCACCCCTCAAGTACAAACTGGTGTCGAACAACCAATTGTTGAAGTTCCACAAGATGGTGACGACATTCCAGTAGATTAGGTAGTTCAAGAGTTTCCAAAAACTTTTGAACAACGAGTTGAACCACATACTTCTCAGCAAGATGGTGGTACAACATTAATAAGATCTACTAGACCAAAGAGATCAGCAATTCCTGATGATTATGTTGTGTATCTGCAAGAATCTGACTATAACATTGGAGCCGAAAATGATCCTGAGTCTTTTTCACAAGCCATGAGTTGCAAAGAATCAAAATTATGGTATGATGCCATGAAGGAAGAGATGAATTCTGTAAAGAGTAACAAAGTCTGGGATCTTGTCGAGTTGCCTAATGGTGAAAAATCCATTGGATGTAAATGGGTCTTTAAGACAAAGAAAGACTCATTGGGAAACATTGAAAGATACAAGGAAAGACTTGTTGCTAAAGGATTCACTTAGAAAGAAGGAATCGACTACACAAAGACTTTCTCTCCTCTATCTAAGAAAGATTCCTTGCATGTAATTATGGCATTAGTAGCCCATTTCAACTTGGAGTTGCAACAAATGGATGTGAAAACTGCATTTCTCAATGGAGATCTAGAGGAGGAGGTTTACATGAAACAACCTGAAGGATTCCCCTCTAGTGATGGTGAGCAATTGGTTTGCAAACTCAAGAAATCCTTATACAGTTTAAAACAAGCATCCCGCCAATGGTATTTGAAATTCCATAATGTAATTTCTTCTTTCGGTTTTGTAGAAAACATTATGGATCAATGTATATGCCTGAAAGTTAGTGGGAGTAAAATTTGTTTTCTTGTTTTATATGTGGATGACATTTTGCTAACAACCAATGATAAGGGTTTGTTGTATGAGGTGAAACAATTCCTCTCTAAAAATTTCGATATGAAGGATATGGGTGAGGCATCTTATGTCATTGGCATTAAGATCCATAGAGACAGATTTTAAGACATCTTGGGTCTGTCTTAGGAAACCTATATTAATAAAATTTTAGACAGATTTCGGATGAAGTATTGTTCACCAAGTATAACTCCCATTGTGAAGGGTGATAGGCTCAATTTGAACCAATTCCCGAAGAACGATTTTGAAAGGGAACAAATGAAGAATATTCCATATGCTTCTGATGTCGGAAACCTAATGTACGTTCAGGTCTGCACAAGACCCGACATTGCATTTGTTGTGGGAATGTTCGGACGATATCAGAGTAATCGAGGTATAGACCACTAGAGAGTTGCAAAGAAAGTAATGAGGTACCTTCAAGGAACCAAAAACTACATGCTTAGATGGACGAACAATTTAGAAGTAATTGGCTACTCAGATTTTGAGTTTGCTGGATGTTTTGATTCATGGAAATCAACATCGGGATACACTTTTATGATGGCCGGTGGAGCTATATCATGGAGGAGTGCCAAGTAGACCTTGATTGCCACTTCCACAATGGAAGCCAAGTTCGTCTCCTGTTTTGAGGCTACTTTACATTTCTGGGCTTAGAATTATGGATTCTATCTCCAATCCATTGAGAATGTATTGTGACAATTCAACTACTGTTTTTATGGCTAAAAACAACAAAAGTGGGAGTCGAAATAAACACATCGACATTAAGTATTTAGCCATAAGGGAACATGTTAAAGAAAAGAAAGTGGTCATTGAGCACGTCATCACTGAGTTAATGATCGTTGATCCTTTGACTAAGGGCATGCCACCATTTAAATTCAAGGAGAATGTAATGAATATGGGGCTTGGTTCCATTATGTAGTTTCTCATTGTATGGACAATGTTATTTTAATGAAATTCTTAATTATTGTGATGTTTTCCTTATATTTATGTGCACCTTAATTTGATTTGAGAGAATTCATATGTGTAGGACCAAGAATAAACATAAGGTTTATTCATTAAGAAATTGTTGCCACATGAATTATAAAAGAAATAAATACATAGTAATACATGGAAGATAATACTCATCATAAGAGGACTTATCGCCATGATTCATGTATCTATTACTTAATACAGATTATCAATAGGTTTTAAGATGAGACATTAAGATTGGAAGTATGGACCAAGTGGGAGAATGTAAGCTCCCTTAACCTTCGTCATCTCATTTGACCAACCGGAACCGTATTCCCTTTTACTGTATTGAACCGCCGAAACCAACCGGAACTGTATTCAACTACCATAACTCATTCGGAAACCAACAGGATGTAATTGTTTTTTTGTTGGGAGCTTCTGGAATGGTCCATTACTCCATCTATGGTTCTCTACCTAGATATGTGGAACAGTTAACACATAGCCAACAAAAACTTGATGGAATCTTGGCTATAAAGACTTATGTTTGGTCCCCAAGCTTGCTAACACATCAAACTTATCATATTTCTTTACATGGGTGAATCTATATAGATGATCAAGTCACTCAACATTTTTTTCATTCTCGGTGGATTCAAGAAAAATAACATCTAAGAATCAACTTTTTGTTTACCTCGTAATAAACACGATATGCCTTGGTGGTATTTGATTACCCCAATAAGATGCATATTCTACTCCTTGTGACAAGTTTGTTTATTTGCTCCTTAAGAATTAAGTCATAGTAGGTGGAACCAAAGACGTACCTCATCTAAGGAATTTGGCCATACCACATTTCTTAAGGATTCTTGTTCCCAAGAGCATGAGATGGAATTTACATTGCACATATAGAACTACATCATCCCAAAACATCATCTTCACATTTTTCAAAAATAACATTAAACATGCCATATTCAAGAGTGTGATATTCATGCCAGCTGGTTGAGGATTGTATGGAAAGGTATTTTGATGCTTGATCCCATGTTGTCGAATATATCTTTCAAACTCATTTGAAGTGTATTCTCATCCATTATATGTACAAAAAGTGTCAATATGATGTTTCAATTGCTTGAGATTTTTGTTTCAGCAAATAAACCCAACACATCATGGTGGTGTAGTCATCAATAAAAGTCATTATATATTTATTATCAAAGGAAGATGGAACATGCATGGGGCCACACAACAACTCTAACTTTGTATTTTTCTTGAACTAGAATCATGAAAAAGCTACTTGTGTTTACCAAGAACACATGCCTTCACGTTTCTTGGAAAGATAGGCAAACTAGAGAAACCATGTATCTTCAACACACTAAGACTATCATAACTGATGTGCCCAAATCTAGCATGCCACAATAGATTGGATGACAATGTACCTTAACCATGGTGAGAAAGTATCCAATACAGATGTCATATTTTCAGCTTCAAGAATATGTTATCCTCCCATCCTCTCATGATGACCATGTTATTGAAATACCTCTTTATTTCAAGTGTCCATCAAACATATGAATATAATGGTCTTACTACATAATGTGCACAAGAGACAACAAGTTTCTTTGCAACTCAGAAAGATAGAGACATTATCAAAAATAAAATCCAATAATCCAAGCAATTTGAGCTTGATGGTGCCAATTTATGTAGGTTTGAGATTGGAACCATATCTACAAAGTTTACTGCACCATCTACAATTTTATTCAATTCATCAAAGAAGTCATTCTGAAAATTCATGTGGGAAGAAGCACTAGTGGCAAGCAACTAGACAACTCTGCAAGAAGCAAATTAAGTTTTGAACAAACCTCCATTTATACTATTGTTCCAATGAGCAACAACAGAATGAGCATGTTCAAAAGCTTTACCTTTTCCTTCCTTCTGTTGTTCTTGTTTGTCTTTTATCTTCTCCCATGGGATCCTACATGTCTTTGCATCATGTCCATTCTAGTGATGATCAAATGTTTTACCTTCATTATACCTACCCCTCCCATTTCTGAAATACTTCTTTCCACCTAAGGTTTCCATGGTAGAAGACAATTTATCAATCTCTGTGGCCAATTCCTTGCATGTTATCTTCCTCAAGCTTCAACAATCCAATCTGCTTATCCGAGTCCTCTTTTTAGAGACTTGGCCTTGTCAAATTCATCTTTGTGGGTTGCAATATTTGCATTCAACTCATTGATTCTTTATCTAACTTCGTCATTTTCTACATTCACACCTCAGCTCCTGTCGAAACAACATGTGGACATGAGGGAACCTCGAATAATCCGAAACAGGCTCTCAGCGTCAGTCTTCAAGAAAAAGTAGTTGGATTAGGTTCGTCCGGTCTCGTCTGCGGGTTGTGTGGATGCAGCTAGTCAGTGCTGTTGGTCGATCCCGTAGATCTGCCGCTGATCATGGTTTGAACAAGCAAAACCCATCTCTACTCTACTGAACAAAACACCTATGTGGGTTTCAAGGTTCGATTCTTAGAAGTATTAACATCCATCTGTTCATTCTCAAAGATTAGATAACAATTGAAAAGGATGGAATTCAAAGCACCATATATTATGGCGGGAGATCCGTTGGGATGAAGAGATTTCAAGAGATCCATTCGGATGAAGAGATCCGTTTGGATCTGTCCAATAATAGTAATAGTCGACGAGAGAAGGGAAAGATCGAGGGCTCACGGCAGCCCTATTCCCCTCCATGTTCTCGGTGGTTTTCCCGCCGCAGAAACAACGGTAACAATATCAGGAATGGAAATTCATTAATGATATGATATATCGAGCCTCCTGAATGTAGCAGATTCAACTGCTGGACATAAGCACTAAATTATTTCAGAAGTACAGACTTGCACGTTTCTACAAAGGATGTGGGCTGCAATATATTCTTTAATATATTCACCGTCACCATCTATAAACCCGCATGATCCAACTTGCATTGGCTGATGCCAAGTCTATAAATTAAATCAGACAAAGTATTATTCCCCGGGCTCAACGCTATAGAACCCAAGAGTAAGCCAAATGCAGCAAGGACGCCGCCCCTGACGATTTCCATGGCGCAAGGAAGAGGAATCGTGCCCCTCACGATATCTTTTCCAACATGAGACCTCTGGTATTGAATATCGAGCCGTCAGGGATAAGCAACGACAAAGCAGGATTGACATATAAACAATGCCAAGGGCTTGACACTTTGATTAACTCCATTAATTAATTATACTTAATTAAAGTGATCCATATATCAATTAATTATATTTAATTAAATTGATCCATACATCCATACATCAATAGGATGGTGGTTTGATCTCGAGGCTTGAATGATTCTTCCGATTCATCTATAATTTTTTATATTTTTTCTAAAATAATATTTAGAAAGCATCATAATTCCAAAGATTAACTATTTAACATTAACAATTATATTTTAGATAGTCACTTATTTATAAATTTGACACTAACTATATTTAAATAAAAATGATTCGTATATTGCTATATAAAAATGAACTACTTTTAATTAATAAACTTTCTAAACTATATTATAATATAACATTATTAATTAAACTTTATATGCAATTACTCAATGAGAGGGGGCAGCGATCAGGGCTGAGAAGAAGTCAGAAGCGATGAAAAAAAAATATCTTTTATGAAGAAGTGTGGGCGAGCTCTCTTCAAGCTTCCCATTCCTATGTATTACATTATAGTTAAAATAGTGTGCCAAAGTCTCCTTGAATATCCATGACCAATACAATCCATCTTCGTTTATTACTAGCACATCTACACAATTGAAGTGGATGGTGAACGTTAATAAAAATTATCATCAATTAAATATATTAAATATTTCAGAGCAAAACAAGAGCTTAATGTACATATAGAAATGCCAGCACCAGAAATGCCAGCACCACCAAAAGGTCATCCTTCCGCAACTAGCATTTCACCCACTAAAATGACAACCTCACATACTTTAATACTACATTAAGCATAATCAGACATAGCAATTACATGTTGTATTCCTACTAATTAGTAGCAATTAGATGTTGTATTTATACTAATTTGTGCTAATCACAGATGTTAATGACTAACAAACAAATTATGATTAAACTTATTTTTTTCATTAAATCTCCCACCCATACATTGCCTTTTTTTTATTTTTATTAAAAGGTATTTAACGAGGTGCTCTACAAGTAAATATGTACTTTATCTACACAGAAATACATATAACAACATATACCTGTTTTTAAATGGAAATTTATTAATCACCAAACATCTTATTTATTTTATTTAAATGTATTNCTCCTGAATGTAGCAGATTCAACTGCTGGACATAAGCACTAAATTATTTCAGAAGTACAGACTTGCACGTTTCTACAAAGGATGTGGGCTGCAATATATTCTTTAATATATTCACCGTCACCATCTATAAACCCGCATGATCCAACTTGCATTGGCTGATGCCAAGTCTATAAATTAAATCAGACAAAGTATTATTCCCCGGGCTCAACGCTATAGAACCCAAGAGTAAGCCAAATGCAGCAAGGACGCCGCCCCTGACGATTTCCATGGCGCAAGGAAGAGGAATCGTGCCCCTCACGATATCTTTTCCAACATGAGACCTCTGGTATTGAATATCGAGCCGTCAGGGATAAGCAACGACAAAGCAGGATTGACATATAAACAATGCCAAGGGCTTGACACTTTGATTAACTCCATTAATTAATTATACTTAATTAAAGTGATCCATATATCAATTAATTATATTTAATTAAATTGATCCATACATCCATACATCAATAGGATGGTGGTTTGATCTCGAGGCTTGAATGATTCTTCCGATTCATCTATAATTTTTTATATTTTTTCTAAAATAATATTTAGAAAGCATCATAATTCCAAAGATTAACTATTTAACA
Source organism: Picea engelmannii (assembly GCA_009831015.1). Taxonomy (NCBI): domain Eukaryota; kingdom Viridiplantae; phylum Streptophyta; class Pinopsida; order Pinales; family Pinaceae; genus Picea; species Picea engelmannii. Next base: position 65,468 of record ML831674.1, on the reverse strand, counting down.
TTAACAATTATATTTTAGATAGTCACTTATTTATAAATTTGACACTAACTATATTTAAATAAAAATGATTCGTATATTGCTATATAAAAATGAACTACTTTTAATTAATAAACTTTCTAAACTATATTATAATATAACATTATTAATTAAACTTTATATGCAATTACTCAATGAGAGGGGGCAGCGATCAGGGCTGAGAAGAAGTCAGAAGCGATGAAAAAAAAATATCTTTTATGAAGAAGTGTGGGCGAGCTCTCTTCAAGCTTCCCATTCCTATGTATTACATTATAGTTAAAATAGTGTGCCAAAGTCTCCTTGAATATCCATGACCAATACAATCCATCTTCGTTTATTACTAGCACATCTACACAATTGAAGTGGATGGTGAACGTTAATAAAAATTATCATCAATTAAATATATTAAATATTTCAGAGCAAAACAAGAGCTTAATGTACATATAGAAATGCCAGCACCAGAAATGCCAGCACCACCAAAAGGTCATCCTTCCGCAACTAGCATTTCACCCACTAAAATGACAACCTCACATACTTTAATACTACATTAAGCATAATCAGACATAGCAATTACATGTTGTATTCCTACTAATTAGTAGCAATTAGATGTTGTATTTATACTAATTTGTGCTAATCACAGATGTTAATGACTAACAAACAAATTATGATTAAACTTATTTTTTTCATTAAATCTCCCACCCATACATTGCCTTTTTTTTATTTTTATTAAAAGGTATTTAACGAGGTGCTCTACAAGTAAATATGTACTTTATCTACACAGAAATACATATAACAACATATACCTGTTTTTAAATGGAAATTTATTAATCACCAAACATCTTATTTATTTTATTTAAATGTATTCAACCAATATAAATTACAAATCTGTTTTATAGTTGAAAACTTTAACTTATAAATGATCGATATTGATTAACAATTATGCATAGACTAATATGTTATCTTTAAAGTTTAGATAGATGTATATAGTTTAGATACATGTATGAATGAAAAAAAATAAAAAAATAATAATATATATTTAAATATAGTCCTAAAACATACTAACAAATTAAAATTGAAAGAGTCAAGTGCTTAGTTGAGTATGTAAAATATTATAATTTATATAAAAATAAAGTGTCTATACATATTTAAAGATGGCTGAGTATGTAAAATATTATAATTTATATAAAAATAAAGTTAACAAATTAAAATTTAAAGAGTCAAGTGCTTAGTTGAGAATGTAAAATATTATAATTTATTTCAAAATAAAGTGCCTATACATATTTAAAGATGGTTGAGTATGTAAAATATTATAATTTATATAAAAATAAAGTTAATATGGGTAGAGTTAAGTGACTTAATAATATTGTTAAATAAAGTGTCGATACATATTTAAAAATGGCTGAGTATACAAATTAAAATTTAAAGAGTCAAGTGCTTAGTTGAGTATGTAAAATATTATAATTTATTTAAAAATAAAGTGCCTATACATATTTAAAGATGGTTGAGTATGTAAAATGTTATAATTTATATAAAAATAAAGTCAATATGGGTAGAGTTGACTTAATAATATTGTTAAATAAAATGCCTATACATATTTAAAAATGGCTGAGTATGTAAAATATTATAATTTATATAAAAATAAAGTTAACAAATCAAAATTTAAAGAGTCAAGTGCCTAGTTGAGTATGTAAAATATTATAATTTATTTAAAAATAAAGTGCCTATACATATTTAAAGATGGTTAAGTATGTAAAATATTATAATTTATATAAAAATAAAGTTAATATGGGTAGAATTAAGTGACTTAATAATATTGTTAAATAAAAATCTAAAGTCTAATTTAGATCTCAATTTTAAAAATTAAAACAAACACAATAAAATTAAATTTATATCTAAAATGAATTTCCTCACCATATCAATAAAACAAATACAATAAAATTGAATTTCCTCACCGTATCAATAATAAGTTAATGCGACATATCCACATTTTTTTTGAGAATAGATATCTTTCCTAAAAAAAATATTAAAAACTCAAACGAATGAATATAAAAGCATACATATCTACATTTTTGAAGAACAAATATATATAAATATGCTTGTATATATAACATCTAACATTCAAATACACAAACTCATCATGAATAAAGCATATAGTTACACTAACAATTCAAAAGTAGATTACATACATTAATACATACATCTACATCTTCATATGACCAAATGATAAAGTTCGTTGGCATATTTCCAACACATGCGTGCATAAATATCTATAAAACAAATTTAAAAAGAGGGAGAGAAACCACCACTGTTTGTAAATGACATTGACAAGGATGAGCTCTTATTCCACCTAGTTATAAACTTTTTGATTGGTTAAACAGAGAAATTAAATTAAAGTTTTGTAACATTGAATGGTGTAAGTTTAATTAGGAGATTTACATCCTACATTCCATAAACGTTGAATGCATAATCTTAACGTAAAGGTGGAAATGTCTGCACAGAAACGCCATCCCTGCACATTCCACCACCGAGAGGTGAAGTTGAATGCAGAAACTTAACGCACATGTGGAACAACAAAGGATATTCCCCTTTTATTTAAATCTCACCTATACATTATCTATTTTTTTATTAAATTGTTGTTTAGAATAAACATAAAAACATTGATACGTTGTAAAAAACAAAGATAGAGAGTATAATGGGAAATATAATATTACTCCCTAAAAGTGTATTTATTTATTTCAGTATTGTCATATAGAGTAGAATGCCTAACCATAGTGAAGGAGGAAGGGGTGAATTTAGGAACAACTACGGATGTAATTCTCAAACAACACCACACAAGACAAAATACAATAGGAGACGTTGCTCAAAACTTCTTCATTGATTCTTTGTTTCTGGAGTAAGAATTAAATACTCAAAATTTAATAAAAATAGGACTCACAAAGGAAGGGTGAATTAGGAACAACTACTGATGTAATCCTCAAACAACATTACATAAGACAAAATACAATAGGAGATGTTGCTCTAAACTTGTTCATTGATTCATTGTTTCTTGAGTAAGAATTAAATACACAAAATTTAATAAAAATAAGAATCACATAGATATCTCATGAAGGATTAAATGAAATTCTATTAGAGTCTAAAATAAAAAAAAATTGCTAAATTAACTATGGGAGTAATTATTTTCTTACACTCTGATTCTTTTTTCTCCAAAATTTATATTCGTCCTATTTTTTCTTCTTCTTCAACTTTAGCATTACCTTGGTCATCTTCTTTAATATTTCTTCATCATCTTTTTTTCTTCATGTGTCCTTCTTTATCCGGTTCTTCTTTTGCTATAATTATGAAATTTTTTCCAAAACCACTTCCGTCTCCATCATACTTAGGCTTTGTAAGTAGTTCCTCAAAAAATGTTAATTCAACATTCAATGTAGCTTCATTTACGTCTTTAGTGAATTTCATTGCTAGATTCTCCTCTTATTTTGCTACTATTGCAAAGGTAGTTTCATTTTAATCTTCAACTTCAATTTCATCATCCACATATGAATCTACATAGTGGGGTTCACTTTCTTTACCATGTTCATGCTCTGCATGTTGTTTAGAGTCATTTTTTCCTTTCACAATTTGTTCAACAAATTTCTTTGCAATGTTCAAGACAAGGTGTAGTCTCCATAATTTATATCTTTTCTTATGCGTCAACAATCTCTTCATCAAAAACTACAACACTATGTGGATCATCTTGACATTCATAGGTGTTTCTCCCCCTTTCACTGTATGTCATTTCTAGTATATCCCAAGCTTCTTTGGACCTAGTTGCTGCTAAGTTTTGGGGAAAAACACTCTCATCCAAGCCTTGTTGAATGAGAAACAATCATAGATGATTTTAGGGGATAAATTTCGTCAATGTGATACTTTTCCATGGTGTTGTTACCAAAAACATATTCACCAATTTCCATTTTTTCTAAGAACTATTAGCCCAAATTCCATACAGTAAAAATTTTTACCTTAAAAATCACCAAATTTTTATAGAAACTATACAAAATCCTTAAAAATTTGAATATTTTTATAAAACTATCACTAAAAGTTTTACATTTTGCATATCAATGACTAATAAAATTAACCCATATTTCTATAATTTTTAATATAAATTTTCATGCTTAAAATTATATCCTTCTTATTTGAATCATAGTCTCATAAACTTCCTTATTTAAAATTTATTCAAAACCATCCAACATAACATACCATAAATCCTTTGTACATAATCTAGTTCTCATCTTCATAACCGAAAAGTTATAATTTTTAAGAGAACAAATAAAAAGTGGTGCAAGATAAGGATCGCTCCACAAATCTATACTCACAACTCAAATTCACCCCCAAAATATCATTCCCGTGTGAGAATCAGAATCTATGACTCTGCTAAATTATTGTTGGAAGCCATGTTTTGTTTTTAACTTCTAAATAACTTCTAAACAAAAACTATTAAGTTTTTGTAACTTACTTCAAACTTTTATGAAAAATCCCCCAAAAAATCTCTTTCCTTCTTTCTTTTAATTTCCTTATAAATACATAAAAAAATCTCACATACCTCCTTCAAATTAAAATAATGGAAAAGACCCACGGTCCTCCATAAGCTTTTTAATTAAAATGGTTTATTTTTATTTTTTTTAATTTGTTTAGGAATACGAAAAAACATAAAAAAATCTCACGGACCTCCTTTAAAATTAAAATAATGGAAAAATCCCATGGTCCTTTGTAAGCTTTTTAATTAAAATGGTGAAGAGTCTTACGCTCCTATTATCCACCACTTCCCTTTATGGCATGAAACCCTTGGTCTCTAGTGGCTTATTTTCCTTGGGTGCTTCGATCTTGTAGCTCTTTAAAACTTTGACTGTGGGGTTGGATCTGAACTGAGACCCTCTCTCGGCCTCCTCTTCGTTTCTTGCAGGCTCTGTGACCTGTTACTATGATAGACTTCCTCTTTAGCCTAACCTTGCTCTCATACAAATTTGAAGGAGGAAGGGGTGAATTAAGAACAACTACAACTGTAGTTCTCAAACACCACCACACAAAAGGGAACACAATAAGAGTTGCTTCTCTAAACTTCGCATTAATTCATTACTTTTCGAGTGAGAATTAAATTCACAAAATTTACTAAAAATATACTCACAAAGATAGCTCATGTAGGACTGACTAAACTTTACTAGATTCTAAAATCAAAGCTTTCATAAATTAACTACAAAAGTGATTATTTTCTAACACATATATTGTTGAGATAATGTTGAAATGAAGTCATCTAAAACATTGTAAAAATAAGAAGTAGTTGCATGGTTGTTTTACCAGTGTTCAATTTTAGCCTATAAATTTGAGATCCTTCTTTATCCTTGTGACAAGAATCTGATGGTTGAATCGGAGGGCAAAGAACAGGCCACGTGGCGACCATCCAACGATTAAATAAAAAAGCAGCCATACCGTACGACGAAAATGGTACGAAATTACACCTCCAGCTCCATGTGACACAGATATGACGGATACTGTGACACGGATCCTACGGCTTGAGAAGAGACTCTGGCACAGATCTGGTGGCGCGAATCTGACGTGTTTAGCTCAAGACAATACAGCACAAACCCGCAATCGATGTGGTTTATTCATGTCGATGTGATTTTTTTAAGCAATCGAACGTGGGCA
>ML831674.1:26508-40022 GCA_009831015.1 Picea engelmannii | reverse complement strand
TCTTCTTATGTTTTGATGTGCACCGGTGATTCCAAGAAAAACAATGTTGCACTTGCCACTAGAGCTAAAGACTATACTCCTTCTAAGGAGAAGGTTGACGACTTACCTCCTGATTTGGTACAACCCTCTCCACCCAATCCACCCACAAACGGTCCTCTTCATCTCGAACGACCGAGCCTTGATACAGTTTTACGACCTCTGAAAGGAGTCGTTAAGAAGTCGACATTCAATCCTCATGCTCGGGCAGCCCAGAACTATAGTATTGTCAAAGATCTGGCCCAAGCACCTTCAGCGATGTCTGCCCTGGAAGTCCTTCAGTCTTGTCCTGCACAACGAAGGGCGCTGTTGAAAGCTATAGGTGGTATTGATCCAACAGATGAGAATCTGATAATCTTTAACTTGGATGATCATATTCCAAGGTTGCCCTCACAACTTTCTTTTCAAATCCAAGTTGTGGTCTCTGACAAGAGTATTTGTCGGACTGTAGTTGACGAGGGTGCTTCTATGTGCGTAATGTCTTTTTCTTGTTGGAAAGCCATTGGCTCTCCCCCGTTAAACGAATCACAAAACACTTTGCGAGCCTTCAATGGCTCTGGTTTTAAACCTTATGGTGTTCTACCATCGTTGCTTGTTACTCTGGAAGGTAAGACCGTCCAGGTGGAAGTGGAAGTTTTTGATACTCCCTTGGATTAGAATCTTCTACTTGGTCGAAGCTGGGTCGATTCTATGCATGCTGTCGTGTCAACCCTTTTTCGTGTCTTACAATTTCCTCACTAGGGAAAAGTGGTTACTGTCGATCAGCTTGTTTTCTTTAATGCCGATACTCGCACGGGCAACATGCCATTCATAGCCAACACCCCTCCGGGTTATGAGAATGTTGGTGTCGGTCTTTTAAAAGACTCGTCGTTAATGGGTACTTTCCCCATACCACCACCACCCAATATTCCAAGCCCGTTAGTTGCTTCGATTAATATGATCTCTACTGTTCCTCATGAACTTCCTGTGTCTTCTGACCCTTGGATAGTCCCTGATCCTGGAGATCATGTTCGTTTCGGCAACGTCATGCCGTTAAGTCCAGTTGAGTCCGCTTATCAAGCCATTCAATCGACATCACTTTCTACACCTTCTTTTGAGGAGTTGTCTCCAGATCCTTTTCACGTTATCTTTCCCTCTGATGAGATGATCATGTCCGTCATGGCTGATACACCTTGGGATGATGGGAATCATCATTCCATACTGTTTCTGGAACAACATACTCTCAAGAATTATCAACAGATTTCGACTCCGTCGACCGTTGTGGTCACCATGACTGTTCCCGGATTTACACGTGATGTGTTTGTGGAAGGGAACCTCCGTAAAATTTCACCCACGACACCCATAGATATTTCAGTGAAACCTGGGATCGTTGAGAACGTTCATATTGGAGCTTCGTGTTCTCCTGAAGAAATTGTCACTTATACTTCCTTGTTTAAAGAATTTCATGATATCTTTGCATGGAGTTACGAGGAGATGCCGGGTATTGACCCTGCTATCGTTGTTCATGAGATTAAGACATACCCCGGAGCTAAACCAGTCCGGAAACGCCTCCGTCCTGTCCATCCACGTAAAGCGGCAGCTATTAAACTCGAAGTTGAAAAACTTCTTAAAGCCGGTTTCATTTACCCTATGGCATTGACAGAATGGGTTTCCAACCCAGTACTGATTGATAAAAAGGGTGGTAGTATACAAGTTTGTGTTGATTATCGGGATATCAACAAAGCTTGTCCAAAGGACAATTTTCCAACCCCTTTCGTCGACCAGATCGTCGATGACTGTGCCGGTAGTGAAATATTTTCCCTTATGGATGGATTTGCCGGCTATAATCAAATCAATATCGCTCCTGAGGACCAACATAAAATGGCTTTTATTTGTCCTTGGGGTACTTTCGCTTACCGAAAACTCCCTTTCGGTCTAAAGAACGCAGGTGCTACGTTCCAACGTGCTATGTCTTATGTATTTCACGATATTAAGCATATTGTTCAACCCTATTTGGACGATTTGCCGGCTCACTCTTTACGTCGAGTCGATCACCCTAAACATCTCCAAGTGATTTTCGTTCGTTGCCGATTCTATCGCATTCGCCTGAATCCTCATAAATGTGTCTTTTGCGTCGAATCAGGCCATCTCCTTGGTTTCGTTGTTTCACGCCATGGGATCTGGGTAGATCCGATCAAGGTTGAGGCGATCCTTAATCTCCCTCCTCCTTCTTCGTTGCGTCAGTTACAAAGTTTGCAGGGGAAAGAAAACTTTCTTCGTCGTTTCATCCCGAATTACGCCGAGATTACTCGTGGTTTCACACGTCTTCTAAAGAAAGATTCAGAGTTTTTCTGGGATAAAGTTGCTAACAACGCTTTTGAGGCTTTAAAGTTATCCCTTACCAAAGCTCCTCTTCTTTTTCCTCCATATTATAGTCGAGATTACTTTCTTTATCTAGCTGCGTCCGAGTATACCATCGGCATGGTCCTCGTTCAAGAGGATGATAACCACGATGAACATGTTATCTATTACTTGAGTAGAAGTTTATCATCCACGGAAATCAAGTACCAACATGTTGAGAAGCTGGCCTTGGCTGCTGTCCAAGCAGTCCAACATTTTCGTCACTATATTCTCTCTAGGAAGACTACAGTGATTTCACACTATAACCCCATGCAACATATATTGACACGTCAATTGCTAGGGGGAAAGTACTCCAAGTGGATTGTTATTCTCTAGGAGTTCGATTTGGAATTCGATCGCACCACGTCGAAGAAATCTCTAGTTTTCGCTGAGTTAATTTGTGATTTTCCCCACACTACCACGGAAAAGGTAGCAGTTGATTCGTTACCTGACGAGTCACTTTTCCTTATCAGTGCTGACGATATTTGGTACGGAGATATCATTATATATCTCCAAACTCAAACTTTCCGACCTGCTTTGTCCAGTAATGAACGACATCATGTCCGTTACCAAGCATGTCATTATATTATCCTTGGCGATACTCTTTACCGTCGAGGCATTGACTCTGTCTTTCGACGTTGTTTGACTTTTGACGAAGCTGAGAAAGCTTTGAATGACTGCCATTCAGGAGCATGTGGTGGTCATATGTCTGGGTATGCTACTGCCTAGAAGATCTTACGTGCAGGTTACTTTTGGCCTTCCCTATTCACTGACTGCATTACTGCTGTCCAGAAGTGTCATGCCTGCCAGACTTATAATCAGAAGATTCGCTCGCATCTTGCTCCCCTTCATCCTGTGGTCTCAGTAGGTCCTTTTGCTAAATGGGGCATTGATTTTATGACATGTCACCCTCACTCGGCCGGGGAGCATGGTTACATTATTGTAGCTATTGATTATTTCATAAAATGGGCCGAGGCAATGTCGACATTCGATAATACTGGGAATACTTCAGCCTTATTCCTTTTTAACCATGTCATCACTCGTTTTGGTGTTCCTCAGGCTATCGTTACTGATCACGGTAGTCATTTTAGAAATAATATGATGTCTGAACTTACAGAGAAGTTGGGCCTCCGTCATGATAGCTCAACACCCTATTATCCACAGGCCAATGGCCAGGTCGAAGCTATCAATAAGGTTCTTATAACTATGATTCGACGAATGATAGGAATCCATAAAACTAGCTGGCACACGATGTTATTTTTGGCATTGTGGGCATATCAGACATCTGTTAAGTTTGCCACGGGATTCACGCCATTTCGATTAGTTTATGGCATGGAAGCCATTCTGCCAATAGAATGTGAAATACCGTCTTTGAAGCTAGCTGTAGAGCTCTTGCCTAATACTTCTGCTGAAGAGGAACATCTGTTGTATTTGATGCGATTAGACGAGACTCACCGTGACGCTACTCTTGTAATAGAAGCCCCAAAAAAACATGTTAAGGCACAGTATGACAAGCATGTCAAACCTCATGTCTTCTCTGAAGGAGATCTTGTTCTTCTTTATGAACAAGATAAAGATGTCCTAGGAGATGGGAAATTCGAACCAATATGGCATGGGCCTTACATTGTTAGCAGAGTTTTAGAAAAAGGAGCATATGAGTTAGTGGATTATGATGGTGTACCTTTGAGTGAACCCAGGAATGGGTTGTACTTAAAGAAGTACTACGCATAATTCATTTGTGCATGATTACTTGTATTTTATGTATCATACTGCGTGAGTGTGTTACTTTAGTTTTGCTTTTGACGTTATTTGGTCTCTACCCTTACGTGACGTTGTGTTTGTTTGCCAGATGTCGGAGTTTTCGCTACCTTATATTGGCTTCACTGATGGTGCTAGCCGTAGTACCCGGAACCTAGCTTCCGCTGCTTGGGCAATCTATACCCCGACAAACGAACTAATCTCTTTACGAGGTATATGTCTTGGACGAGAAACCAACAACATTGCAGAGTATAGCGCCGTGGTCGAATTATTGGTTGATGCTATCTCTCTAGGAATTCGTCATTTGGTTGTTCGACTTGACTCGCAGTTGGTAGTACTACAACTCAGTAATATATATTCTATTCGAAGTCCTACTTTATTAAGGGTATATTTGTGGATTCACCTCTTGGAATGACATTTTGATTATATAGAATATCAACACATTCTGAGAAGTCTTAATACATTGACAGATGCTTTAGCTAATTATGTATTGGACAGACCTTTAAATCGCTTATAAAATCAAACACATTAAATTGTACACAAATGTAAAGTAAGCCGGTAGAAACCATGTATATATATATATAACGATCAAAGTTTGTTTTTACAAAATGTGTCCGAAGACCAAAATATCAAAAATGAAGCTCCTGGCTTCTACAAAAAAAGTGACATCACTAATGATGTTCACGATAGCACGCTAAAGTCCTAGCAACTCTATGGAGAAAACGACCCATAGAGGCAGAGACTCCCACGGTGTGACGCTGATTGCGTCGTGGTATCTCCTCTAGAGGCATCTGTGGAACATCGGCCATCAAACCCTCTAAGATTTGCTCCAATGTAAGATAGTCCTCGACATACTAGGGGACTGGAACTGCTGCCTCTCCTTGACGTTGAACAGGAGAACTACCAGCTGGTCTATATGCCCCAACATCTGTGTTATCAACAAATTTTTGGTGTTAGTCTTCGAATAGAACCATAAAACCAAAAACATTTAATATGATGAAAATACAAAAACATCTAAAAAGTTAAAAAGTTGGTGTACTTCTTACCAATATTTCCGCACTGTGCGTCTTCAGGAAGGACAAGATCAGGATCACCGTGAAAGTCCAAACCGGCATACGCATAATCCTCTATCATCAAAACCTGGCCTTGAAGCCAGTCGAAAAAGCGATCGTCATACCTGACGATCGGTCCTGTCACATGTCTAGCCATAAGTTGGCACCATCGTAACATCCGTGGATCCCTAGGACCCGAAAAGTGCCAATCAGCCTGAAGCCTATACACTGGAACCCTCTCACAGAAGAAAGACACCGGCAATGATCCATAACCAAATTGCTTTAGATCTCCACGCTTGCTTTTGGTCAATTGTTTCTTGAGGTTGTGTAACACTGCGTCAGCCCAGTTGAAGACCCGTGGCTCGACACACTCAAGGGCATACTGAAAGTAGCTCTGTAGAGACATATGCGGGGCAGCACTTCCTGCCATGCGAGCTATAGTAAAGAGAATGGTACGGAGAGTTATATCAGTAACTCCCCAAATGGCCACTTTCCCTTTTTTTCGTTCAACCTCTGGCACGCAATACTGTCGACAATACTCACTCATTTTCATACCTCCCCTGCGGTTACCAGTCAGATTGACATAAGAACCCTGTCTTGACAATCCGGTCAGGAAATAGATATCCTCAATATCAATCGTCAATGTGTGAGCACCGACATTAAAAACCTGCTGATCCGGATCCCACATCCGGACTAAATGTTCCAACAATCGTACTTGGGGTCTCATGCCCGGTATGCGGAAATACTTTAGGAGACCACAGTCTCTTAAAGCGGCAAGGGTTTGAGGGTGATTTTCGACGGTGGCATTATCATCTTTGTGTTCTCTTTCCCTCCATTCGATCACCATTGTGATAGTTATTAACCTGCATAACAACCATATGAAGCTAGTTAATGATTTGAAACATGAGCAAAATTGGTTTTATTGGCTAAGTATTATAAAAAAATTTGGAATCTGCGCTGTTCACAGGTGGCTTTAGCTCACAGTGCGAACTTCTTGCAATGTAGCTCAAGCCCACCTGCGGGAATGAGAACTTCTCGCAGGCCCCGTATGGGTAGCCTGCGAGAATCCTCATTCACGCATAGGGTTTCAAATAATACCTCAAAACTTGAAATTTAGCCACTCAAATCATGAAATTAAACCATGAAAGGCTAGGGAATTAAGAACTTACCACTCTGATCCAGACGGTTCGCAAAATGATGCCCTGAAGCTCCCGGAAATCGATGATGAAGATTGGAGGTAAAATGGAAGTTTTTGCACTACAATGGTAAATGGGTAAAACAATATGGTAAAAATGAATGGTAAATTTGTTTTATTTACTTTTTACCATAGTAAAAGTGGGTTTTTCATATTTATTCACTCTTTTACCCTAATTTCTAATACAGAAGTGAGAAAAATGACTTGCAGGTACCCAATGTAGATGATTATGGACGAAAAACTTTTGCGATATGATGTGTTTTGTTTCCTATGGTTTTTCTCAAGTGTCTTTTATCCGTTCTTACACTGGTGAAAAACCTAGAACGTGATCGAGCGTTGTTTTATCCCTTTTCCGGGCTTGATGCGGTTACACGAAAAAGGAACCCCCCTGGAGTTAACTTTAAGCTCTTTTCACGACTCCCTAAACATGAAAAGATTGCCGAGCGATCTTGCTCTTTTAACGCTCGTTGAAGTATTTAAAGTTACACGTCCTTCGAGCGATAGTTTAACCCTTTTTCGGTCTCGTTGGACTATTGTACGAAAAAGGCACTGAGAGAGTTCTCTTTTGAGTGTTTTTCCAAACTCTATAATATTGAAAAACCTTCGAGTTTGCTATCTCTGGACTCGTTAAACAAACATTGACTGACCCATAATGGGACCGAACCACTCCTTCTTAGGGTTCATTAAAAATACTCCGAGGGACTCGTCTGAAGGATGAGCTTATATCAACAAGCATATGTGATCCTCTTCAAGCTTGCGTAAAAATAAAGAGGTACTTTCCAGAAATGGTGGGGGAAAATTTGGGAAAGGGATATGTTTCATCTTTGTGTTAATTGGTAGTAAGTGTCGCTCTTGAACATGACACCCCCTATTCATCATTTGAAGCCGGTTTGGGAAATCCATTTGTCTCTCATTCGATTCAGTAATGAGGTCTTTCCATGTGTCGTCTTTGAGTCAATGCTGCCAAATCATTGGTCGTGTCGTCCATATGTTCAAGAGCAGTCCAACCTCTATTTGAGTCGGCCATCTGCAGTTGTACTTTCATTCTGAGTCGGCCTTCCCTGTGTCCAAAGTCCAATTATCACATGCTCTGTTTCACTTTCAAACTCTGTTACTCATTTCGTGTCACTGATGTGAGATACATCAAGGCCCTCCTGTGACGAGTCTTGTTCTTTCGACTTCAGCACATTATCCGGAATCAAGACTTAGAAATTATTTAGTACCTTGAAGCTTGCATGCCTCAATGGCAAGTTTCTCACTTTCGACAGTGGGTTTTCCTCATTGACCCCTGATCGAGAGATTCCGTCGAGTGTTTGACATCAACTCATTTATTCACAGTCGATGGATTGTACTATCGTACCTTGGGAGTCATTGACATCAATGGTGATTTCCCTCGCACTTGTTAACGATATACATCAATGACCAGTAATCAAGTGGTGTCTGCCATGTTCGACTTCAACACATGTAATCACATGGTTAGATTCGTACTTTGGGCGACAAAATTGAAGACCCTGGATATTATCTTTGTGATCCAGGTTGCAATGGAGTATGTATATTTTGCGACACATAGATCCACTGTGTATGTTTCGTGGCTATGTCGTCTTGATTTATGACTTGTCACATAGATCCACAATGTATACAGGTGGCTGTGCTATATATTGATGACATGGATCCACAGTGTATGATTGGTGGCCATGATCTTGTTTTATGATGTCATCAGTCTATGATCTGAGTATGGGAATGCCTACCTCGGATTTGATATACATGATATTCTGCTGATGCTTGTATGTTTGCAGGTCTCTGATTAGATGTGCTTTTGGTTCTTGACACACACATGCAGCTTATAAAGTCTATCGACTGTCACTGGTTTCGCTCTCAGACTTTGGGGGGCATTCTGTTATCCATAAATTCGGTCATTGTGATGATGTCATGATGATATCATGATGATGGAAAATCAAACTCTTTACCAAGAATACTTTCCTGAGAAAAGTTACAGTTGTCTTCTTCCATAATTCACATTTTGAAACATGTTCGCAGGCTACTTATATATTCACCTACGAGAATGCTAAATTCCCGCAGGCTACCTTAAGCTGGGGTGTGAACTTCTCGCACTGTGCTCATGGTTAGGGTGCGAACATGCTCTTAAAGGATAAAAAGATAAAGATCTCGAATCTTCTAGAAGGGAATCTTCTAGAAGGGTGAGTTGGCTTTCGAGTGGTTATTCAAGTACTAGAATTCTAGATATCTTGGGATCATTCCCTATCCAAGTAACTAATCTATCTCTTCCTATATATTAAGGAGATTGCTCATGGAAAGGGTTAAGTTGAGAAAGCAGCAAGTTAGAAAGAGATTGATTAGAGAATCAGTGCAAGATTGTATGGAGGACTGATGCTACAGCAGCAAGAGACAACGACAAGGTCATCACAAGTAGTTGATTTTCTTCATGCATGAGAAAGTGTGTGTGTCAGAGATGGAAGCCATCGAAAGGAGACCTATGACATCAAGGCTCAGGTTGTAAGTTTCACTTTCAATTAATTTAATACAACAATATGTCCCTTTCCCATAAAGATGATGTCCCTTTATTACATAATTCCTTGATCATATGTATAGACTAGTCATTGAATAAGTTAATCTGCCTTTACTTCAATTGGTTCGTTTTGTTGTGATCTGGATGGGACGAGAGCATTGAAGCAAAGCTTGGAACAACAGAGATCTAAGGAAAGCGTTCATAAGGTATGTCCATAACCCTTATCTCTTAGTTCATTCAATAGGCTAGATCTAGGGAAAGTGTAGTATTTTGTCCTGTTTTGTTCTAGATACCAATTGGATCTAGGGAGATCGGTTAGTGTCCGCACCTACGGATTTATCCCATAACATTGGGTGCTCCATAACTTGCGCGCGAGAGTTGGAGAGGGCACTATCCCTTGGTTTTCGAACTTCCAACAAAACCAGCAACTATTTCTATACAAGGGCGTGCACATGAAGGGTGGTTTCTAGACCCCGATCCCATGCAAAGCGCCATAGAACCAGGAGCTAGCGCATTTAAGGGGACAACAACTAGCCCTTTGGGTTGGCACTAGGCCATATGGTTAGCATATGACCACAAAAGAAGGTGCACGCTTAACCCAAGGGGGCTACTCTGTGTATTATTAACCAGAAGTGGGTTTTTGACTTATATTTAGCCCATAATATGTAATTTTTGGACTAGAATTGTTTTTTTTTTTAAGGATATTATGGCCATTTGGAGGGGGATTTGATCCCAGAAAGAGGCCAGATCTTTAGGGGAAGTTGGGCTTCCTCATTTGAGCCTGAAAACTATATAAACCATGCTTTTTGAAGCTTGAAGGTAACTTTTTGATGCAGAGATTTTGAGGAGTAGCTTGTGTAATTTGGCCATTTCTCATGTTTTGAGAGGCATTTTGCCATGTTTTTGAGAGGAATTTGATGAGGCATGTATGTATCTGAGCAAGAAGGTCTTGCACATCATATCTGAAGCATGTTATGTAACAACAAAGAGCCAATGTAAGAGAACTTGAGCATTTAAAGAGCAATACCTCCACTTAGAAGCGGGCTCGAAGACGTAGCCAACGATTGGTGAACTCCGTTAACAAGTTCTTGTCTCTATTTCTCTTTCATTTTTGTTGTTCTCTTCTCTTTATTTGCAGCATGGTTTATAATGGCTGATATCTTTATTCACTTATAAGCATCAAGAAAAATTCATATTTGATATTCCACAACAAGTAATAAGTTTATGTATTTCTCATTCTTATCGATCCGATGCATAAAGTACAATAAACTAAAATTGCAATTTATAAGTAATACCTATCATTTTTTGATCACTTTCTATCATGCACATGTGTCATCCCATTTGTATATTTTGATTGAGCGACTTTTTTTTAGTATATTTTGAAACTCACATCTCTCACTGTGCGCTTGAACCAGCTAGCGGGGTCTTCCTCGTGACCTTGGGCTGAAAAACGAGAGATAAGAGACTGTGTTAGCAAATGTTTCGACACTTCGGGAATTCCAACGGTGTTGTCAAAATTCTCAGATCATCGAACAACGGGGGGATCAACGGTCCACACCCTCCGCCGAGATATACAGTTAAGATTAATTTTGGTGTTCGACATTGAACATTCCTATACCCTAATCCCTGAAGTCCCGTAATATCTCCACATGCCCCTAGCCCTTCGGCATTCAACATTCGGTGATTCTTGTTGAGCATTCCTTTTTACCACACTATGCCAAACTCCCGATATCTCACCACGTGGCCTTGGCCTGTCAGCGATCTACATTTGATGATTTGCGTTGGATGTTCCTAAATTGTACCACACCCCTCATCTTCTAATCTCCCGAAGCTATCCAAACTCCCGGAGTTTTGGACACGTCACTAGCCATGTAGTCTAGGTGGCCACGAACCAAAAATTGACACGTGGCGAGGGTCAAGGGGTGACACGTGTCCTCGATAGGGGTGACATGTGTCATGCTCTAATGTGCATAATGGGTACATGAATCGACCAAAATTGGGTGACACATGGCACACGTAAAGCGGGTCCATGTCACCCAGGATGACGTCAACGAGCCACGTCATCATAGATTGATAGTTGCTTAGTCCTTTGATCTAACAGTTCACAAGATTCCATGTAGATCCATAGATCTACGGTTCTCATCACTTCGTGGCTCCGAGTTCGGCACTTGCCGAATCCTATTGACGCAAATCCCCTAAAGAGATAAGTCTTTGGACTACGAGATCTTGCGCCACGTGTCGTTTTTGACCAATGGTCAAGATCCACTTCAGCACTCGCGACTTCAGCGAGTTCATACTTCGTAAAATCTTGGCCAGTTTCCTTCGGAGTACAAAATCTCTGAACTACAAGATTGCTTGCCACGTACCCCTCATCCAACGGTTCTAGTTCAACGGTCAACACTTGACGGGGAACATGTAGGGTCCACGTGTCGCTCCAAGATGTGTTCTTGGTTAGTCGGGTAGTCAAAGGTGGGTCCCTTAGATCGACAACTTGGGAGGATCTCGAAGGATTTGAGGATCGACGGTCCACGTTACTTTGGCAGTTTGACATTCAGGAGTTCGGTGAGTGTGTCTCCTGACTTTTCCTCTAGACCATGCTGGATCTATCGCCACATGTACCTAACGCCTACAACCAGGACTTACTTCGGCTTTCCTACCTTCGGGGAAAACTTGCACATTTCTAAGTCATCGAATACCCGGAGTCCGGGATAACCATGGATCCATGGACACGTGTCCCTCCAGTTCAACAGTCTAGATTTACTCCGCAACTCCGACGTTCGAGAGTTTCAGTGCTAGACATTTCCAAATCTCCCAAAGTAATACTTCGTCGAAGCGCTTAATGCTTCCCTTCCTACGTCAAATTTGATGGTTGAGAACAATCCATACTAGATCCCCAGACCCTCGTCGATTCACGACTTCGACCTTCGACTACTTTCGAGGATTGTGGGAACACAAGTCCCGAAGCCAAAATGGCTAGCTCCTTTCAGGATGGCGCAGGGTTCCTAGGCCCTGGTCACATGGATACTTTGGAAATTCTAAGGGCTAAGCACTAATCCCTTAGCAGTAAAGAGTTTAAGGACATGGGCACGAGCCCTCAATCAAATGGGTGAATAATCTAAAGGAAAAATGCCCTTCTCCCACTGAATCTTGAACTTTGACATTCTTGCTAAGGTAAAATTCAAGGGGTTGGTAGGACTTAGAAATTTCAGTCGATCCTACCCGACCCTCCTACAGATTCCCATTCCATAACTATCTAGCAACAAAACTAAGATAAATTAAAAGACCATATAACAATATATAAAAACCACATAGTTTTTCTAATAATTGTTCAAATACTGAAAGACTGAATCATAAACACAAACATTTCATCCTCACATTCAATATAATACACAAAGTATGAAAATACTTATCAGAACTCGAAAAATGTGAAGCAACTGCTGAAAGGAGTGCATGTTTCCTCCCAACCATAGACACAATCACTCCTGATGGATTTATCACTGGCCACCCCCGAGCTAGACCATTATGATTTGAGTGATATTCTTTCTCTTTGCTGCACAACAGTTAGGGACGAAGGTTACTCTCCTTCTCCCACAGGAAATGGGTGTCTGGTTTTCTCTACTCCAAGCAAGGAGGTCTGCACAAGTACTTCCTCTGTCACTCATCAGCCTCGCTTATCAACTTGTAGCGAAACCCTACCCATGGCTTCTTACAACCAGATCGAGCTTACTGCTCAGATTTTTCCTCTCAACTTCAGAATCGAAGTCCATTCACTGCTCTTCCCTGAAGAGTGTTTTCTCTACTATGTTATCTCATAGATCTGCCTATGTCCCCGAATTACTTCATTTCTTTCCTTCCTCAGCAAGGTTGCGTGGGTCCGAATCCCAATTCGTGGTCAGGCTTAGAAGCCTTATAGATGGGTACCCTGCCCCATCTCCTCATTAACTCTTGAGGATGGCCTTCCAGCTACCATCCTAACTGGTAATTCATTTATGGGTTAGAGGATTGTTGAGCAATTACACCCAGTAGGTACTAGTCAGGTGAGGGTCATCTCAACCATACTTGGTTTCCCTTCACCATCTCTCTCATAACATCCATGGTCTATCTTGGCAAACTTTCCCCCCCCTTTCATCATTTATGCAACACATATTCAAATTCAAATTCTATTAATAACAAAAAATTCATACATTGACCCTTTTATACAAAGGTTCATCAAATCAAACATTCACACATATTTAGTCCACCATAGTCTCTTGGCCAGTTATAGTTATATTTACAAACTGGGGGAAACAGGGGTAGTACAAATACCATTCCACATGATTTGCAATTCCATGAAAGATCACTGGAAATTCTTAGATCTAGGTTACAGTTTGAACTTACAAAGCATAAATAGCCTAAATTATTGGCACATTATCCCATTATCCCACTACAATTCTCAATGTTTTGTATTTTCATGTTTTCCATTTTGAAGATAAAAGTCATTCATATAGAATGGCATATGTGTGTGTTGTGTAGAATGATTTTCAATGCAAAGTTGTGTTGACATTGTTTATTGTAAGGAGGGATATAG
>ML831673.1:0-44117 GCA_009831015.1 Picea engelmannii | reverse complement strand
GATGTTGTTTCAGCATCGCAATTCACGGGTTGTTTCAGCCACGTGAATTGCGCCCTTGACTGTGTCGGTTTTGACTGCTAACTGTCACGGCTCGTGTTTCAGCATCGTGGCGGTCCTTCGTGTTTCAGCACCTGGACTTCTGAACGGAGTGACAGCTCCGTGTTTCAGCATCTGCATCCTTGAACTATGTAGTCGCTCCGTGTTCGACATATGCGACCTTAGACTGTGTAGCAGCTCCGTGTTTCAGCATATGCGTCCTCGGTTGTGTAATAGCTTTCGTGTTTCAACATCAGTACAACAGCGACTTTGGACAATTCTGTGTTTCAACATCGGCCTTGAATACTATTCTGCAAATATGGACACTTATGCACTTCTAATCAATGGTTAAGTACAAAAGCGATGTAAAATGTTATGCAAAATATATTAAGCATATAGTAATGAGAAAGGACGTTGTATACCTTGGGATGATCAAATGAGGTGGTGTTATGAGTCTAAATATAAGTGATGAAGGGTATAATAATGGTAAAAAGTATGGCAAAAAGGGTACATTGTGTGGTCCTAACAACAGTCTGTCTTTATGAATATTATGAGTTCGATAGAAAATATTGCATGTCCTTTCTTAAAACAAAATTTCCATGTTTATCAAATTTGCAAACACCTTTGTATAAAATGTTTGATGCTCAAATTCAATAATATGAACCAGAATGAAATGGATGGGGAATTGGGATGAATGATTGGCTCGATTAAATGGCGATTATGAACATAGATTTGTTTTGAGGAATTGTGTGGGACCCTGTGGGATTTAATAACTTTGTTGTGGGTTGGTATTATGAGTTGCGACTTATCCACTCCAATATTGTTGTGTTATTTCCTGTGGCGATTATGATGATGCTCGTTTTGATTATATTATATAATGGAAACATTGTTATTATGGTTATTTTGGTTATACAAAATTTTGGGCATATCATATCGGTTATTTTGTAATACTGTTTCGAAGGCTAGTGAGCAATTTTGTTAAGGAGGCAACAAATTTGGGTTATTCTTTGGAAACAAAGTATTTTTTAAAGTTTAATATTTTGAACAAAAGGATATTTTGTTTGCAACTTTATATCATAGATAGCATGGTTTGATTTTTCATTTGAACAATATCCATATATTTTCCCCACCATTCTATCATTTTTCGTTAATTACACTCCCTTCATGATCCCGATTTCACTTGTTCTGTGATATTAATTTTAAAAAGGAGTCTGTGTGGAAACAAAGGAAAGTTAATATAGCAAGGGTTGAGGACTGATATTCTTGATATTTTTATATACATAGTTGATTGTTTTATTAGTTGTTGAACAATATTCATATGTTGATCCCCTCCATGATACCATTTTTCGCTAATTACACTCCCTCCATATTTCCCATGAACCCTACCATTCCATGTTCACATGGAAATTAATAAATGATGTGTTATGGATGGATTTGTATGTATCTCATGTTAATTTTAGAGCCAAATTTTGATTCATGTAAGAAGGGTTTCATATATGGTTTATTAAGAGATTCATTACTGAAAACTTGTTGCTACAGGATTAACTTTTTTAGTAGAGGTAGAAATGGTAGAAATAACAAAGGCAGGGGAAATTGGAATCGAGGTCATAGAAGGCCTAGATTTTCTATCCATTTTGAAGTTGACCCACAAGAATTGAACCAACTTTTCCAAGATGATTTGTTTAATTGGGTTAGCCATGGGATACTACACCCTCAACTAGAAATACCCCTTTCCAGCCTCCTCATAATATTCTCAGAATTCCCGTTTATACACATGTGTCTTTGTAGCCCGAAGTCCTCGCAAATGATGGTTGACAAGAAATTGTCCACTAGAATGTCTCTCACCATTGTTATTGTCCCACTGTTTCATTGCCTTTACCACCACTAATTAATCCCAATATTGAAATTCCTCATGTATTTTCTCCAGTACAATTCTCACACGCTAGCAAGAGATTGAAAACTAAGATTCCACAACTTATGCAAGTGAATGGAAAACTAGTGGCCTCCCCCTCTAGTCCCTCCACTGACTCCACCAAATCAGTGTCTTCCCACCTCCACCTTAAGGATGATTTATCCTATGTGATCAGTGAAATAAAACCTCAAAGGTCTATACTCTAACCAACCAAATGCCACTCAAGAGAATTCAGTTGGTGACAACAGTGAGAAGAGAAAACATGCCTCGCAAAGCAACAAATATGGGTTCTATTTTTTTTTTTTTTCAGTGATGAGGATAATGTTTAATGGTTTTCAACATATTTTGGACAACAAGCCTTATTTTTGGATATTTTGTGGATAATGTGGATAATGTGGATATATTTTCTTTTTCTAGATATGATATATATTATTGTTGATATTTAAATATCCAGTTTAAAAATCCATGAGAGTTACAAGGATGTCATATCATCTAAATGATTATATTTTGTTCTTTATATTTGATAGTTAAGAAATAATAATTGATGGGAGTCACAAGGGATGCTGGCACCGAATTGATCAGACCAGGGTCCTTCTCAGGTTACCAACAAAAGGTACTGAGGTAGTCTAGAGCACTGACATTTTCATCTTCCTCTAAGGGAACAAGTCTCACCCAAAGCACAACCAAGACAAATAAAATAGGGAAGGGTAATAATAATTCTTAGACAAATCCATACAATCTTATAATCCTTGTAGTATTGCACAAGATAGATTAAACTCAGAACTATGTAAACATTCCTAACTCAGATTAAATGAAACAAAGTTGTGTTGCAGCCATAAAGAATCTATATATCCTTTATCAGATATGGCATAAAGAAAATATGAAACAACATTCAAGATGATCTGAAGATTAACAAACATAGTAACTTCAAAATTTGGATCTCTCCTTGTATTAAATTCATAAGTTTCTTCTCAATTACATAATGCTCTGCTCAGATACAGACACAACTCAACCATGCCAAAGCTTAACAACAATATCTATTACTGCGAGACATGGTTAACCCAAAAACATTTCTCTTTTACCAATACAACTAGACATGAATCTTTACATACTTGGTCTAGCTTCCGAAAACCAGACTCTAGAATCATAGAGAACATCTACCCAAAACTAGAAAATAATATAAAATTTGAACACATTTAAACAACCTATAATTCATAATCATAATTGATAACAACCAAAAATTAACAAACAATAATCAACCTAAAATCAACCCTTTACAATCATATTCATCCCATATATATAAGCCAATTGGGATTTCTGGTTTTGAGACTTCGTATCCTTTCTTGTTCTTGTTCTATTGTAACTTCTTTCTCCATGTTGGTGTTGTGATGTCCTTCCTTCCAACCGTTTTTGGTATATTTCCTTGTTTTGTTGTCCCACTCCTCTGTGACTTGCACACCTTCCCTTTGACCAAAATTGGAATTGCATCATCCCTTGCACAACTTCTAAAAACAAAATGAAGGGCCCAACAGGCTTTGACCACATTCCTTGACTTGTCCTTAAGTCAAGTCCTTGGTTCTTTTGTGGCCTTTGGACTAGCCTGTTTCTTTCCTTTTTCTTTTGTCTCTTCTTTTCTTCAAGCTTCTACTTGAGTGATTTATTTTTCTATCTTTTCAAATGAAGGACCCAACTCTGGGATCAATTCTAGTGACCTCTTCTTTACCCCTTGGAAATTGAAAATGTTGTCTTTCCCCTTCCTGGCGAGGAGTGAGGCTTCAACCACGAACTGTTGAGTCACGTCTATAATGATTCCCTTAGGCTTGGGCACGACGAGGGATTTCCATTCTGAGCTGGCTGTAGCATCTACCTGATGCATCTGCATATATGTTGTCTGAACAACCGGTCAAAACTCTTGTAGCTCTTTCTTAGCTATTGACTATGATTCAAAGAGAGCATTCAACTTGTTTTCGACTTGCTGGATCTGATCAAACTTTTCCTATTTCTCCAGTGGATCCATGGTGATGACAAATTCCTTGTTAAGCGACTGGATATTCGTGCACAAATCCTCCAAGGTCTGGTTTCATCATGAAATGATCGCCATCCAGTCACTAACTTCCCAGAAAACCTTTGTGCATTCTACAGTTTTCTTGTGCAAGGTTTACCTTGCATTATTTCCTTCAAGCACAACTATTTCCATTTTCTATTGAAGCTTTTGGGGTTTTTGTTCTTCTTCCTACTGAATCTCCTGCAATTTTTCTTCAAGGCTCTCAGTACAAATGAACAACTCTGACCATACTACCTAGAGTAGCTCAATCTTCTCTACCGACTCTCCTGCCACACTGAATTTAGGAATTTGGGGTGTTGTCCTTCGAATTACTTGCCAAGATTTTGTAAGATTTCTGTGGACCTTTTCCATTTTCTTCTCCACTTGGATCTTTGCATACTCCTCCTGTGTCTGATGGGCTTACGTGAGGAGTGATTCCTCCTTATCAAACTCTACATCACATTTGTCTTGCTGGATCCTCTGCTCTGATCATCCTAATTAGTTGCGTCGATGGCCATTGAGTGAGGTCACCAGAAGAAGTAGTGGCCTCCCTGGGTACTTGGACTTGTAGTGGGAGTCTGCTAGCCATTCCATTTTTTGACGATGTCTCCACCTCTTCCTACGCTATAGATGGACCTTGTGGCCACTGCGGAAGTCTCATTCTTACCGATGATGGAAGGAATGGGATTATCTTTGCTTTTTCCAAGCAAAGATGCACCAACTCTTTCCACTTTTGTGGGTTCTTGAGTACTAGCTTCAGTTGTTCTTGCAATGAGGATGCACTCTATCCTGATGTTGATTCATGTTCCTTCTGAACCTCTGGTACTTCTGCCTGTTTCTATACAATGGTGTCTGTGGTTCCACCTCTTTGGATGGCTCTCTCAAAATTAATTGTTAAGAGAGGGAATTGAGGGCTTGGGGCTTTTGGTATGGGAACAATCTGAGTCTCTGATGAAGATAGAGTGTCCTGGATCGACACAAATGAACAATTGACTGGATTGGTACTTTTGGGGTCCAACCAGTGAGTTCTAGTATCTTTTCAGATAGTTCCGGGAGGTCCAACTCCATGGGCTTCGGTTCAATGGTTTGGGGTTAGGTGTTTGTTTATTGTAGTGGCGATTGGGGTTGTGTGGGTGATGGGCGTTGTTCGGTGATAATGGTGGTGGATGCAGTGGTATCTGGCTCATGGTCATCCTAGATATCAGTGATAGTTTGGGCTTCTCGAGTGGCTACTCAAGTACGAGGTATGGTTGATGATATGAGTTGAGGGTTCATGATATTAACTAGGGAGAGCCCGATCCTAGGTTTCTTGACCAAAGGGTTTGCAATGAATGCTACATTAAGGATGTCATTGAAATATTTACCTATCAACATAGCTTTCTCTAGAAGCTGCAGGAACATGGGAAGTGTCCTCTTCTTGCATTCCAGTGGCTGCATCTCCTCTTCCTCCTCCTCTGAGTTGGTATACATTGAAGCATCTTGCTTTTTCTTCTCTAGGCCCTAGCTCTGTCCTAACCTTTCTTCCTATCCCTTCTTCTTAAATAGATCTGCATGTAGAAGGTAGTCCTTCCTTAATTTTTTTGGGTTGTGTTTCACTCCTGGCCATGACATTACTTCCTTGTCAAAGGCTTCCTTATCCAAGTAAAACAATAGCATCTGTGAATGAAAATATTCAGTTTTGACATGCCTGGGCCAAACAAACATATGGTGGAAATTCAACCTGAACGCAATATTCCTCGTGTTCAAGTTGAGAAGCTCCTGTGGTACGCGCAACCTCTAAGTTTCATCAAGTAGTTGATTGTACCACTTTAATAACATTGCATTGTTAAATGTTGTGTTCTCTGAGTCTGACCTTGAGTGCCAAGGCTTGAACATATTTTCCAATAGACCTTTATCTGTTGGTGATAGCTATCTTCCTGAGGGTGGCATCCACTTCAAAATGGTGAATGCAACAAGAAAGTATCAAAAGGTGAAGATTCCACCCTTCTCCTGGGCTTCCTTGCACGCTATAAAGATTTCTTCCAATAGGTAGCTACACCAATTGAACAATGCACTATTGGAAAAAACATCTTCCACTGAGAGGGCATCCAACATGCACTTTCCTTTGTTGTAGGACCTCATTAGCTTCCTAGCAATTACATAGCAAGTTGTTATGACCGTATATGGTAAAATGGGGTCAATATTGGCTGTACGCCCCCTTCTTTGTGTATGCAATCTTTCATATAGGATGGATTCTCTCTTCTTCTTCCCATGTTTACTATGTCCCTTGAACCCTTTTGAGATGTCTTTTCCTTTGATGGATAGGCCCTTGATTTGATGGATATCCTCTGCATGAATTGGATACTGTCTATCAAGCCATAATATCCTCTCATGTACCTAACTGATGAGGAACTTGGTACACTGTGCAACCTCACTGGTAGTGCCCAAGACTGGAAAGTATCGAAGATTCATGATTGTGGACTTAAAGAGGTTGATAAAATATGACTTTGATATGAATTGCATCCCTCCGATATCATCTAGAGCCACATTCCAGGACAATCCCGGTGGAGTAATTAAGAAATTTTCCGCAAGGAGTGCGTGCAGGAGTCTTCTTCAAGGCTCAGAGTTGGAGAAAGCTTAGAAGGGATAGAGTCTCCACAATTGTCGAAGGAAACACAGGAAGTTTGTGCATTATAACAGTGAGAAGGTGTCACAAGTTTGGATAGCAGGTGGTTGAGTACTGTGGAAAAATGTCTTGGTAAAAATTTGTAGAAGTCCTTGTGAAGGAAAGAACGGATGGTCGGAATTCTCTGTGGGGAACTCGCAAAAGTCCCACAAGCCATCAAATCTCACGAAGGAGCAGGGGAGTTACAGAGAGAGTTTCAAAAGGTTCAAGCTCAAGGAGAGGCATAACCATAGATCCAAACCAACAAGGTCCGTTGGGTTTACTTGTGGATTTCTATTTCGGGGTTTCATGAGTCGAAGTCCCAAAATCTTTGCATTAGGGCTCATGAAATCATGAAGTGTGAAGTCCCGAGGGGCCGAAAGGATCGTGTGGGCCATAGGAATCAGTAGGGTGTACATGTGGCACACTCTCGACAAGGAAGTCAATTTCGTTGACCATTTTGGGGTTTCATGGGATGAAGTCCCAAACCCTTTGCATCAGGATTCATGAAATTGTGAAGTCTGAAAACCTGATGGAATGAAGAGTTGTTGAAAAGTCAACCTTGCGAGCGCATCGAAGATTTGGTAATTATTGTTTCAAGAGTCGAGGGGTCGAGTTGCTTGACATCGCAACTCCCGAAATTGCGATAAGGAGAAAGGAAAAATAGAAAGAGAAAAGGCCAAGTGTCATAAATTCAGGTTTCAGGGGTCGGAGAGACAAGACACTTGGCCACAGTATACCTGGAGTCGCAAAGTCCGATATCCTGAAGTATAAGGGTGGAATTTCTCAAGGTTATTTGTGTGTGCATATTTCCTAAAAGGGAAATAGAAGAGCCAATTGTTGAGAGCTCTTCGGGCCAGTGGAAGAAGAATGATCTTGTGTGCATGGACTTCCGACCTGTGAGTTGAGAGGTTTGCATCAGGTTTGGTATCAGAGAACAGAAAGGTTTCTTTTCTTTCTATAGTAGGGAAAAGGAGAATTCACCATGCCGTCGAGAAGAAGGGACAGGAAAACACTTGATCCGCCAGAGGTAAGGGAAATGCCGAGAAGAAGGGGTAGGCAGATGCCTGATCCAACCATGGATTGAGAGATGCGTGACCTACATGCCAGACTTGAAGACATGGAGACAGCACAGAGGCACACAGTTGGTGTTGGGGATCTTAGTGATTTCGAAAGTGACAATGAAGCTAAACATGAAGGGGAAGAAGTTGCAGTCGAAGATGCAGCCAAGGAATGCCTGATTAGGGCTATTGCAAGAATGGGTGCAAGAGCGAAAATGGACATTCTAGTTTATGAGGAAAATCTGTATGTAGAGGAGCTTCTAGACTGGATTAGAGCTCTGGACACATATTTTGACTATGAAGATGTTGAAGAGGACAAGAAGGTCAAACATGTTGTCACGAGATTAAAAGGACATGCAACATTATGGTGGGATGAGCTACAAGATGACAGACGCTGCAAAGGCAAGCAGAAAATCAAGAGTTGGTATAGGATGATTGCAAAGATGAAGGTGAAGTTCATTCCCAGGGATTACCAGATTAATCTGTTTCGAAGAATGCAAAACTTGAGATAGTAGATGATGACAATGAAAGAATATACTGAAGAATTCTATAGGCTAAACATCAGGGCAGGTCATCGAGAAAACAATGATGAAAAAGTTGTCAGGTACATGAATGGCCTGAGATACAACATTCAGGATGAGATGAGCATGATGACCATCCGAAGGATGGAAGATGCTTATCAAATGGCTCTAAAGGTGGAAGCGAAGCTGAGCCGAAAGCAGGGTCAAAGAAGTCGAGACAGAAGTCACCCCAAAGGCAAATCAGTTGCCCAGGATAAAAATAAGAAACCCAAGGAGGACTGGAAGAAACCTCAGACTAGAACTAAGAGAGGTAGAAGCTCACAATGAGGGAAGCATACCAAACAGAGGGGAGATTATGTTGATAATAATATCTTTCCTCGAACCAGAGGTAGAGGAAGAGGAAGAAGTGGAGTAATAACATGATTCACATGTGGAAAGGCTGGACACAAGTCTTATGAGTGTCCAGATAAAAAGAAAGAAGGAGGTGAGACTCACATTGCCGAAGTGAAGAGGCGAAATATTGAGGTACAAGATACTGAAGGCGGAAGATTGTTGATGATGCGAAAAGTTCTTTTGACGCCAGAGAAGGAGGTGGAGAGTTCAGTCCAAAGAAACAAACTTTTTCGGACTGCTTGCAAGACCAAGGACAGGGTATGCAAGGTCATTGTGGATAGTGGTAGCACAGATAATCTCGTTTCAATGGAGATGGTAGAAAAGCTGGAGTTGGAGACGATTGATAATCCAAGCCCATACAGAGTTTCATGGCTACAAAAAGGAAATCAGGTAACTGTTACTAAACAGTGTTTAGTTGAATTTAAGATAGGAGGATATAATGATAAGATACTTTTTGATGTCATCCCCATGGATGTTTTTCATCTATTGCTAGGTAGACGATGGAAATATGACATGAATGTGATTCATGATAGGAGAATGAACACATACACCCTAGAGAAGAATGGGAGGACTCACATGTTGCTTCCAATCAAGGATAAGGAGGTGAAACCTGAAGTAAGTAACAATGTACTTCTCATGAGTGGGAAGGAACTTTTAACAGAGGTCAAGAAGAAGGAGGATCCACAATTCATTGTGGTCAGGAAGACTAGAATTGTTTTGACCAGCACAAGAGTGGATGATTTACCAGAAGAAGTACAGGAACTACTGAAAGAGTTCACTGACATAGTAGTGGATGAACTACCTCGTTCATTGCCACTGATCAGAAGTGTGATTCATCATATTGATCTCATACCAGGAGCTAGTTTTCCAAACAAAGCCGCGTACATATTGACGCTGCAGGAGAATGAAGAGGTCAAAAGACAAGTTCAGGATTTGTTGGACAAAGGTTTGGTCAGGGAAAGCTTGAGTCTATGTGTTGTTCCGATAGTACTCAGTCCAAATAAAGACGGAGGTTGGAGGATGTGTACTGAATCGAGGGTGATTAACAAGATAACCATCAGGTACAGATTTCCATTACCAAGGATGGATGATCTGATGGATTGCTTGAGTGGAGCAATTTTTTTTTTGAAGATTGATTTGAAAAGTGGATATCACCAAATTCATATAAGAGAAGGTGATGAATGGAAGACAACATTCAAAACCAATGAAGGGTTGTATGAATGGCTTGTTATGTCGTTTGTCTTAACGAATGAGCCAAGTACTTTCATGAGGTTGATGAACGAAGTCCTAAGGGAGTTCATCAGAAAAAATGTTATTGTATATCTGGATGGCATACTAATTTTCAGTAAAACAATGGAAGAACATATGAAACACTTAACTACAATGATGAAGAGGTTACAGCAGGAGAAGCTGCTGATAAACATGAAGAAATCCTCATTCATGAAGACATAATTCATCTATTTGGGTTTTTTTATTTCTGCAGATAAATTTAGGATGGATCCAGATAAGGTGGAGGTAATCAAGAATTGGCCATCACCGAAGAATATCTTTGAGGTGAGAAGTTTTCACTGAACAAAAGAAGATGAGAAGAGTTTTAATCTGTTGAAGAGGAATATCATGGAACAACCAATTCTGGTGTTGCCTAATTTCCAAAAGACATTTCAAGTGAAATGCGATGCACGTGGATTTGCAATAGGGGAAGTCTTGAGTCAAGAAGACATGCCAATAGCATACTTCAGTGAGAAGCTGAATGAAGTGAAAGTGAAATACTCCACTTATGATAAGGATTTCTATGCTATTATACATGCATTGAAGAAATGGAGACATCACTTAATTCCTAAGGAGTTTGTCTTATACAGTGACAATCATGCACTGCAATTCGTGACTCAACAGGAGAAGTTGAATCAAAGACCTATAAAATGGGTTGAATATATGAAAAATTTCACTTTGGTGATTAAACATATTTCTGGTACTACTAACAAATTTGTTGATGCTTTGAGCAGGAAATGTTTGCTATTGTAGGAGTTCAAAGTCAAAATGTTGGGTTTTGTTGATCTCAGGGACATGTACAGAGATGATTCATATTTTAAAGAGGTGTATGAGGTAGCTGAGAATCAAATTCTCAGAGATAGAAGCCAATGGGAAGAATACATGATCTAGGAAGGATTATTGTTTAAAGGTAATCAACTTTGTATTCCAAAATGCTCCATGAGGGAGAATTTGCTGAAGGAGAAACATAGTGGAGGATTGGCTGGGCACTTTTGTCATGACAAGACGTTCACAAAGCTGAAGGAGTCATATTTTTGGCCAAGAATGCAAGCAGAAATCAAAAAGTTTGTGGATAGATGCAAAATTTGCCAGCATTAGAAGGGAAAAAAACAGAATGCAGGGTTTTATCAACCGTTACCCATACCTGAGAAGCCATGGGATGCAATCAACATGGATTTCATATTGGGGTTGCCAAGAACACAAAGAGGGTTTGACTCAATCTTTGTGCTGGTGGATAGATTTTCCAAGATGGCACACTTCATTCCATGTCAAAAAACCAGTGACACAACTCACATTGTGAATCTGTTTTTCAAAGAAGTCATTCGACTTCACGGCCTACGAAGGAGCACAGTTTCGGATCGAGACACTAAGTTCTTAGGACACTTTTGGAGGACCTTATGGAATAAGTTGGGAACTAACTTGTCATTTAGTTTGGCTTATCATCCCCAGACGGATGGACAGACAGAAGTGGTGAACAGAAGTCTCGGAGACTTGCTGAGAAGCTTGGTGATAGAACACCACAGCCAGTGGGACAACATATTACCACAGGCATAATTTTCTTATAACGACTCAATTAACATAATCACGAGGTAGAGTCCATTTCAGATTGTCTATGGCATGCAGCCGAGAGGAATTTCTTAGTTAATATATTCAGAACAGATTCCGACTAGGAGCGCTAGTGCAGAATATTTCACAGAGGCGATAAAGGAAATTCACAACCAGGTGAAGGGGCGATTGCAGAGTTCGAGCCAGGAATATAAGTGTAGAGAAAATCAACACATGAGAAAAATTCAATTTGAGGTTGGTGATTTTATTCTGACACATTTGAGAAAGGACAGGTTCTCGAGAGGAACATATAATAAACTGAAAATGAAGAAAATCGGACCATGCAAGGTCTTAAAGAAATTTGAGGCGAATGCTTACGAGATTGAATTACCCGATGGGATCGTAATTTCTCCGATATTCAATATCTTATATTTGTACCCATACAAAGCTAAGGAAGCAGGAACAGGAAATGAGCAGCCAGAGGTCCAGTGGAAAAAATAGATGCCAGTTGCAGAAAAGCCGCAGATGGAGTGCATACTGGACAAAAGGGTCAGCAAGAAGACCAGGTGAAATAAATAGTTTGAATATTTGGTCAAGTGGAAGGGCCATCCAGTTGAAGATGCCAGCTGGGAGAATGAAGCAGAGATCCATAAGAATGGACATACCATGCGTGAGCTCATGGACAGGAGACCATGAAAAGTTTCAAGCAAGGGAGTATGATCCAGGAGCATCTCAAGTGAGCTAGTGCGGAGATAAAAGACAGTTGGAAAAGCACCCAGCGCAAATTTTGAAAACGTCTTGAAATATTAATGAAGTCATCAAGTGGAGGCACACTTGTAAAATGTAAATGGACCTTGAGAGATCCGCTCTCGTCCTTAGTAGGTAGAAGGCATTTATAATAGTTAATGCAAGTAGATAGAATTTAATGCGTAGATTAGACAGTTTAGAATGAAAGAGGGAAACGGGATATAGAGACCCTCATATTTTTGTATTGTAAGATAGATTATGCCAATTGGGAGTAGGAGCATAGAAGAGAAGAAGCAGAGAGCTGTGTAGAGGAATTCCATGTACATAAGTTCTGGATTAATACAAAAAGGCTTTGATTCAGACTCATGGTGTTCAAATATTATCTGTGTATTCATTTTTGAATGTTATGCCCATGAATGATTTACTCTTTCTGTCATGCAATTGCTTTTATGTTATGTATGAATGATTTCTTGTTAAATATTTGAAATCTGAGAGAAAGAGAGAGTAAGGAAAATGAGTTTCAATTGTTTCTCTATTTGAGAGAGAGTTCCTGCAAGAAGTGCAGTTGAATTGTCCGCAAGGAGTGCATTGACAAAGGGTTCAGAGGTTTGTCCCTGAAATCTCAGACAAGATAGTTTTTGTTCTCATTCCCTCAGAAGTGTAGCTAGGCACAAGAGCTATGCAAGGTGTGCGCAGGCCGAGTAGAGTTTCAGGTTTTGTAACCTGAATGAAATATTGAGAGACTGTTGTTGCAAGGAGTGTGCAGAGTCAAAGGATTCCATTTCCATGGAGTAATTAAGAAATTTTCCGCAAGGAGTGCGTGCAAGAGTCTTCTTCAAGACTCAGAGTTGGAGAAAGCTCAGAAGGGATAGAGTCTCCATAGTCGTCAAAGGAAACACAGGAAGTTTTTGCATTGGAACAGTGAGAAGGCGTCGCAATTTTGGATCGCAGGTGGTTGAGTACCATGGAAAAATGCCTTGGTAAAAGTTGCAGAAGTCCTTGTGAAGGAAAGAACGGATGGTCAGAATTCTTTGTGGGGAATTCGTGAAAGTCCCGTGAGCCGTAAGATCTCATGAAGGAGTAGGGGAGTTATGGAGAGAGTTTCAAAATGTTCAAGATCAAGGAGAGGTAGAACCATAGATCCAAACCAACAAGCTCCATTGGGTTTACCCGTGGATTTCTATTTTGGGGTTTCGTGAGTCGAAGTCCCAAAATCTTTGCATTAGGACTCATGAAATCACGAAGTGTGAAGTCCCGAGGGGTCGAAAGGATCATGTGGTCCATAGGAATCATTAGGGTGGATAGGTGGCACACTCTCGACAAGGAAGTCAATTTCGTTGACCATTTCGGGGTTTCATGGGGTGAAGTCTCAAACCCTTTGCATCAGGATTCGTGAAATCGTGAAGTCCGAAAACCTGATGGAATGAAGAGCTGTTGAAAATTCAACCTTACAAGCGCATCGAAGTTTTGGTAATTCGGGTTTCGAGAGTCAAGGGGTTGAGTTGCTCGACATCACAACTCCTGAAATTACGATAAGGAGAAAAGTGAAATAGAAAGAGAAAAGGCCAAGTGTCATAAATTCAGGTTTCGGGGGTTAGAGAGACAAGACACTTGGCCACAGTATACCCAAATTCACAAAGTCTGACCTCCCAAACTGTAAGGGGATAATTTCTCAAGGTTATATGTGGGTGTAGATTTCCCGAAAGGGAAATAGAAGAGCCAATTGTTGAGAGCTCTTCGGGCCAGTGGAAGAAGAATGATCCTATGTGCGTGGACTTCCAACCTACGAGTTGAGAGGTCTGCTTCACTCCAACCACAATGGGGTCCCCATAATATTTAATGAATGTATTTAATATGCTCATGGCTCTTCTAATCTTGCTATGTTGAGTAAGCAATTCTGCACCAAATTAATACTTAGACGAAAAAAATGAAATACATGTCACGACGCAACAATGCACACTCTGACTTTATTAACTGAATTTAAAGAAATTGTAGAAATTCAAATCTAACTACTATACATTCTCCTTTGGACTAGAGAACCATTCCTTTAGCTCAGTCTTGTGAAATATAGGGTTTCAAGTGAGGGCCATTCACCTATCCTGGCTGAAGTATACCATCCAGTTGCACGAGTCTGACTACTCTAGACTATCGGATCTCCACAAATATAAATGGGACGAACCAATGCATGTGAAACTTGCTTGGATGTTTCTGGTATTGATTGTCATAATTTAGGACCTTTTCTCCTTGCACAAATGTTTTGGCCTTAATGTTCCTGTCGTGCCAAGATTTCTGCCTATATTTCTCAATTGATTGAAAAGTCTGCTAAAAACCTGGCCTCATCAAGTTCATGCAAATCCATAACCCTCCATGAAATTGATTCATCCTGTGACATATGTGTAACCTATGTGATTTATAGACTAGGGGTAATGAACTTTGAGGAACCACAACCTCTTTCCCATAGACCAAATGAAATGGAGTATACTTGTGAAACTTCTTCATGGTCATTCTGTAATCCCATAAAACTGTTGGGACTCTGTCATCCCAATCTTCCATGTTTGCGCAAAAAACCTTCTTCAAACCTCTCTCCAGAATCTTGGTAAACGTCTCTACTGTGCCATTGGCTTGTGAATGGTAGGGGTTTCTTTTATGATGTTGGATTAAGAACTCCGTTGTAATATTTTATATTGTAATACTGATAAAATGACCACCCTGATCACTAATTAGACTCCTAGGACATCTAAATCAAGTGATAATGTTTTCAAAAATAAATATGGCAGCGATATCAATTGAAAAATCCTAAAAAACAACTGCCTCTCTTCATATTGTGATGTAATCGACTGCAGTGATAATGTACCTATCCTTTGAGAGCTTAGATGTCAGATTGATCTGTCCAGTAAAATAAACTGCCCACTTCTCAAATGCTTACAGAGCTCGAATTGGTTGAAGAGGCAATTCGTCTCGTCTTGATGACTTAACTACTCTCTGGAAAACATCACAAGATCTAGTGTACTTCTTCACATCCTTGAAGAGCATGGCCCACCATAATCCAGCTTGGAGGAATTTCTGTGTTCTGTCCTTTCCTCCAACATGGCCTCTCGCAACTCCACTGTGGCACTCCCAAAAGATATCATGTCTTTCATGGTCCAAAACACATCTCCTGAGGATACCGTCTAGGCCCAAATTATACAATTTCCTCACGATCAATTGATAGTACACTGATCAAACCACCATATAGCGTTTTTGAATTGCGGAGTATGTTTCTGGGAAGGTCCTTGTACTCTGGAAGACTGCTATGTATTCCAGCTATTCTGGTACTACCTCAACTTGGAATAGGTTTGCATTTGGGAGTTGATCATTGATTGTTTTTCCACTCTCCCCTAACTCTAATATGGACAAATGAATAGGACCCATGTTGCATATTCCAGGTTTGATTATCACCTCAAATGAAAATTCCTAAAACAATAACAACCATCGACAAATTCTTCCTTCCAAGAAATGCTTGTTAACTAGATATTTTAAAGTAGAATGATTAGTAAAAAAATTAAAATGAGAACCTAACATGTAATGTCTAAACTTTTGTAGAGCATAAATCATAGCCAAACCCTTCCTTTCTATAGTTGTATAGTTTCATTCATCTTGTGATAGCCTCCTACTAGAAAAATAGATGGGATGATTCGTATTTCCATCTCCTGGTTGCATCAAGATGGATCCCATGGAAATACTCGATGCATCCACATGTACATGAAATTCCTTTTCCCAATTTGGAAATATCAAAATAGGTGTTGTGTTGAGAGTTTCCTTCAGGATGTCAAACTCTCGATCACACTCTGGTGTCCACTAGAAAAATTAAGACTTCTTGAGTAGATTTTCCAGGGGTGCATCAATATTCACATACCTTCTGATGAACTTGTGATAGTACCCTGTGTTCCCTAGCATTGAGCACAACTTCTTAGCACTTGTAGGAAGTGGCATATTCAAAATGACTACAAATTTGGCTAGGTCTACCAACACTCCTTCTCAACATACTATGTAGTGTAGCAGGTTTCCATGTGCCACACATAAGATACACTTTTGAGGTTTAAATATATCTGTAGCTCCCTACACCGATCAAACATCAGCCATAGTAGCACCACATGTTCTTTTAGCAGACTGTACATCATCCAGTCATCCAGATAAACTTCAATAAATTTGTGAATGAGTTCTAGGAAGGTTGCTATCACAATTCGGTAAAAGCCTACAGGTGCATTCTTTAGACTGAAAGGCATCACATTATAGGAAAAAGAACCCCATTCTTTTATTATTGTGTTCTTATTTTTGTATTCTTCGGTAATTTTTACTTGGTGATACCCCAAAAATCCATCTATAAATGAGTAAGACTCTTTCCCCGCAACATGTTCTAGAACCTCGTCAGTAAAAGGTGTGGGAAAAGGGTCATGCAAATAGGATGAGTTAAGCCTTCTATAGTCTACACATACCCTAATGTCCTCTGTACCTTTCTTTCTCTAGATAACTATGGGGCTAACCCACTCTGCTTCTTCAACTGGAAATATCAGTCTGGTCTCAAGCATCTTGTCTATTTCCCTCTTAACCATTGTTGATGATAAAAATCACAACGAGGATTTGTCCCACAAAGTATTGCTAAAGCCTAATATTTATAAGCTAATGATATATATAATACTAGTAGGTGGGACCCCCTTGTAGATTGGAGGATCAATGATAGTCTTGTTACACATTTTATGCTGCTGTTTCGATGATGCCTACAGGGTTCTACATGATTGATGATGAAATATTGGTTTTATTTGCAACATAATGGGAGATGGATAATGTATTTTATGTGTTGATTTTATTACTCTGAGCTCTAATCCCATGTTATGAATGGATTATTTTTACTAGGATTAAATTTCTATTGTAGCCATGATTCGTCACATGTTACACCTTTACAAGACACATGTTAGTGATCACAAGAGGCAAAATAAATATGGAATAAATCCAAGAAAAGAGAACTATGATAAACTATGCTATTCTATGCTATATTATATGCATTTGAAATTAAAGAAATTGATGTTAGTCCTAACTAGAAATGTTAGTGGCTATACAATTTTTATTGAGTTATGGTGTGCATATGATATATGTTATAGTATGGTTTTGGATTAATCGTTAGTATAGATCTAGTGGCGCATTTGGAAAGCAATGTATGCAAGTTTCGATGCATGGATTAATGACATGGGTTAATGTTTGGTTGGATGTTATGTACTACATAATTGAATGAAGGGAGGATGGAAGCGACATGCAGTAAATTCACGTCACTCCATACTTCTCCCACTGGCTGTCACTCTAGCTTGGTTATTGTTCATTTGATTTTCGTTGTGGTTAAGCTCTGATAATCAAGTGTGGAAGGAACTTCTCGACCAAGCTCGGATTTTTAAGGACATTTGGTTACAGGTATGTTTTTTTCGCCCATCCATGAACTCGCTCTGTTTATGAAATAAATGTTGGCTCAATGATGTATTGGTCTATGTTTTTCTTAAGGTTGGAAACTGTGTAAACTCATGGTGTTTCTCTAGAATGGCTATTTGTGTTATTCATTGCAAATGGAAAATTTGATGGTTGAAGTCGCCATCTCATTGATTGTTTTGTGTGGTGGAAGTTGTGATGGCTCTCTATTGTCTCTATGGGTTTTTGTTGGAGGGTTTCATTCTATTTGGACTTGTTGTCCATATCCTCATAGTCCTTGTAACCACATCCGATCGTATTTTGGTGTTAAGGGGTTGTTGTGTATGATTTGAACCACATTTGGGTCACTACATATCGTTTTCCACCTAGTCGTGGGTTCATTTTATGTTAATGGTACCTGCAAAGTTGGTTATGGTGGCTATTATGGCAAGAGGATTTCTTTAGGGTTGGTTGCTATTACTTGGGCTCTGCATTTCTGTCACTATTATTTGGCTTTTGGGGAAAACCATGAGGGTTATGCCCCTGCATGTTCTCGGTGTTGTTTACTAGCCAGTAAGAAACCTTTTCTCCTCTGTTCATTGTCTCTCCTACCTGGGGTCGAACT
The DNA here is from genome assembly GCA_009831015.1 of Picea engelmannii. NCBI lineage: Eukaryota > Viridiplantae > Streptophyta > Pinopsida > Pinales > Pinaceae > Picea > Picea engelmannii. The sequence continues at coordinate 25,887 of ML831673.1, read as the reverse complement.
GTCACCCTATCATACAAGCTAAGGGTTATAATGTGTGTCATTCCACCTTACTTGTCTCAAGGGTTTCTCACCCACTGTTGACAAGGTCGACCTCCAGTCTCCCTATGTTCATTCCATCAGGTGAACCCTTGGTTATTCAGAGCCCGATTTTGATAAACTAAACTAGTTACACCCTGTCGAGCATCTTGTTGACTGTCATGAGTTGGTGGAATAATGTTGATAGTAGTTTTTATTATCGAATCGTCTCTGTTGATCAGGTTGATTACACAATTGTAATCATAAATGATTATTGGTATATAGGCATTGCATTATTTTATTATTATAGTTGAATCGATAGCTCAACATTGTTTTATAGTTTCATTAGGAGTAATTAGATATGTACAATCACATAAATTCGTCTTTGCGTTATGCATTGGTCTATACGTTTCCTACAATGTGGTATTAATTGAAGTGATGGTTGTTGTTGTTGTGTGTTTAAATTGCCCGATCAATATTATTGCAATTTGAAGTATGGATAATTGTGGCTTGGGTGTCCACTATGTATGATTTATGGATATCGTGCATCATATCATTTTATTGCACCATCAGAGATGGGCACGATATTTTTAGTAGTATGGCTTCATTGCAATTTAATTGTTAAATTGGTTAATGGAATGGAATCAGGCATGCTTTAAAAGAGCTTGTGTATGTGTTTGATTTGAGGAATTAAGTTATGGGAAGTGGTGATGTTTTTATGCTGAAAAAAGTTGAAAAAAATGACTGTGTGTTCCTTGTATTTTTTTTTAAATATGAAGGGGAAGTATGTGAAAAAGAAACAAAAGTCTTTTAACTAGATGGGTGAAGTCATGAGGCTTCTGAGTATGATTATTCTGTAAGATTTTAAGGAAATTGAATGTGGACAATGAACAAGTTTTAGCACACAGTAATGGTTTCAACACAAAGTAATTGTTTAATGGATGTTGGAATAGTTGTATTCAATACATAACTATTTTTATGGATTACTTAATTGATTTTTCGAACAATATCCACTCTTTTCCCCTACCATTATTTCACTTTTTGCTAATTCCAATTCCCCTCGCCTTCCGATATTCACTATCCACTCCCTGTTCCTAAAATTTAATTACAGTTAAGATAAGTTATGTATTATGACAATTAAGGGATCACAGGGATGAATTACAGTGATATATTCTTTTGGTTTATGATACAGTTGATTGTTTGTTATCTGTGAGCAACAATCATGATCTTTTCTACCTCATTTAAACATTTTTCTCTCAATACAACCCCTCACATATCCCATAACCTTTTTTCACCCCATGCTCATTGATAACTATTAACTATTAAAAAAATTGTATGGATTGGATTGCATGAGTTTGATATGTTGTTGAGCCAAATTTTATTTCATATTTTAGAAGAGTTCTCATGTATGGTTGTTAAAAAAACAATTTTCTAATCAATCATGCATACTAGAATGATATTTTTCAGTAGAGGTAGTCATGGAAGAGGTAACTGAGGAAGAGGTAATTGGAACAGGGGCCCTAGAAGGCCAATATTCTCTATAAACTTTGATGCAGACTTGCAAGAGTTAGGCCAACTATTTCAAGATGGGTTTCAACTAGATTGGGAAAGGACTGGTTCAACCCAGGATTGAAAGGCCTCCCTTCTAATCCCCATAGGTCCTCGGTATCCTCGTGCCTCCTCATGTCTCACTACAGCCTGAAGTTCCCGAAAACAATGGATGGAAAGAGATTTTCCACCTTGTATTCTCCCAACATCGTGGTTGGCCTAACTTGTATTTACCTACTCCCACACCTATCAATTAAATTTTCCAAGCTGCCCCTACCCACTCACTAGTTTAGTCTTCCCATGCTAGGGAAAGGTTGAAAACCAAGGCCCACCATGCCCCTGAGAAAGGAAAATCCATTGATGCCCCTTCCTCACCCTCAAATGACTCTGATAAATCTATGTCCTCCCGCATGCATTGGAGATATGATTTCTCTCATGTGATCAGTGAGATTATGCCTAAAGTATCCACACAGCCTAAGGAAAATTCAAAGAGATCAAAATGTCACAGCAACAACAAGGGAAAGATTGCCTCTGAGAGTAGAAAATATGGATTTTAAGTTTTTTTATATATTAATTGTTGAGAACTATTGACTTTTGAAATATTGGACAACACACTATTTTTGGATATATGAGTAATATATTTTAGAAATATTTTCAATTATCATTGAGATAAATTGTCAAATATCAATGTGATGATGGGAGTCACAAGGAGGGATGTTTTTTTTATTTACTAGTTGTGTTATGATTTTTAAAAGCTAAAGGGAGTCACAAGGGGTCCCACCTACTAGTTATTATTTATTTAAAAACCGCTATTATGATTTATTACTTTTCCCCCATAACTAAAAAGTTGGTTGAGTTTTAGTTAACTTAACTAAGGAAGTAGTTCAACTACTTCAACCAATTCTGATTTTCTTAAAGGCAAAAGGAAACGGAGGAACAAAGGGAGAATATAAGGAGAAGCGTACTAAGGTTTTCTCTTTGATTTTTTGTTGAGATAAGTCATTTTTCATTTATTCCTTAATTCATTAGAATCCTAATTCTTTTTTATGATAGCAGGGTCCTATTGTAGATAACAAGATTTGAGGATGAATTACATCATTCCGACACTTGTTTTTCAGAGGTGTTGATCTATCTTTGATATTTTGTGTAGACTTGTTTGTTTCTGAATTAGATTTCATGACTGACAAAGGCTATTGTGCAGATTAGAGTGGGAAGCAATTTGTGGCAAGCTGATCCAAATTTTAAAGTTTAGTTTTTTTATTTTATGTTAGAATTCCTTTTGTATGTTTCATCAAGGATGTCTAAGTTTGACTTTGGTCCAAAACTTCCTTAGGAAATTTTGTAAAGAGAATGATTCTTTGATGAATTGGAATGAAATAAAAGATTTCTTTATGTCTCATCTATTTTTATTATTGACTTGGTTTCTTTACCTATGTCTCTATATTTATTTCAGCATTTGATATGTTCAAACAATTACATAAATAATGATTTTTTCATCAAGCTTTTATTTATAAAAAAACATCCTTAGCACTTGTAAACAATACTCTTGAGTTAGGATACCAATTTTGATGGCTATAAACAAAGGGTGATATTCCCGTCTATATTGCTTTATCTAAGTGGGATTTGAAAATGTTTGAGTAAGATCATTTCATATCTTTTCCTCAACATTTATTTTGGGGACCATACGGGGAGATATTCAATATCTCTTTGGTTAATTTTTATGCTTGATTAGCGTCAAATACATCTATTTTTTATAATATTGATTCTTTGACTGTTTTATTTCTTAATGACTATGTCTGTTGCAAGGTAGCCCAATATTGAACCCGGTCTTTAGGATTGGACCAACATCCCTTTGAATATGTTTAACACCATTTTAGACACTGCCAATACTCGTTCTGAGCTTAATCATTCATGGGCAACAATTGAATGATATTAGTGCCTAAGAACATTGGGAAGCTAGACATAGACAGCCTAGAAATCATCAATAACCTTCTTGTTCCTTCATATTTGGTCTTCCTTTCATGTCCTTAGACTCTTGTGTTTCTAGGAGAACAAGAGGCTTATCACATGAAATTAATCCTATTGCTGAAATAGGAAGAAGGAACGTTTTGTAATCAACCCAACAAAGTTCTCTAAGGAGAACTTTGTCTGATTCATCCATCTCATATTTTTCTCCCTCCCCTATCATCCACAAGATGACATCTAGTGGTGGCTCTGGTGGCACTATAAGTGCTTCCTCCTCTTAGTCTTCATCTTCATTAGTGATTGGTAGCTTATATAGCCACTATATACCTGTCCAATCTACCAAAAATCCCACCAAAGTAATTAAAATGTATGGTCTTTTTCAATTTGAAGAAGACACCACAACCACACCATGGCATGTGTCCTCTCCTCTTAACCTATCACCTGCTACTCATCCACTTCCTAAATTCAAAGAGAATATCCCTAGGTTTTTGGGAAATAACACTGTCACTAAAAACGAACACCTAGTGGCATTTTCTAATGCTTTTCACAACATAGGAGCCAATGACAATGATACTTACATGCACTTATTCGTCAATTCCTTGGAAGGAAAGGATGCGATCGATTTGTTTGACCTTCCTCCTAAGATTATGTCTACTTGTGAGGAGTTAGTTTATTGGTTCAAGTCCACCTATGGGAAATTTAAAAGACCATACAAGAAGTTATAGGAGTACAATAACATCTCCTATAAGGATGGTGAAACCATCAAGTACTTCAACTTGCGTTTCACTAAATTATACAATCAAGTCTGTGAACTCATTCGACCTCAGAACCAAGCCTCTTTCATGCATTACTACAATGCATTACCTTCCCCATATTGTCATAGGCTTCAGGAAAAATTCATTGATAACCTCAGTTCCGCTCTGCATACTTGTTTAGAGTATTAAGAACAGCTTGAAAGAACATTTCTTTCTCATGGAGCATCGAATAAACAAACAGACATGTCCACCCTCTTACATATAATACAAGATATGAATAATCATGTGATAGCATATGAGCGAAAGGGAAATGTCTCCCCTCTCACCCCTGGAGATTAATCCTCTTCTGCACCCCCCTTTAGAAATCGAATTGAAAATAATTTTCATCCTAAAGCTATCATGCCTCGAAGTTGGTGTAAATTTTGCAAGGAACACATGAGGAAGCCACACGTGAGGTAAGGAAGAGCACTAGAGATAATATCTTTGGTAAAAGAACAAAAAATAACATCACTGTCCTAGATTTTGCAGAGCCAGAAGATGTCATGATCATCAATACTAGGAACAAATCATATGCTCCCAAAGGAAAATATGATCCTCCCCATAACTCTTCTAGCTCGAGATCATCCTCACTAGTTACTACTGTTCAAGTTCCTAAGGTTCCTAACATTCAAGGAACAACTTCCCCTCTCCCCTCTTCCAAATACAATATTTTGAATCAGTTGGCCAACATCAAAGAAAATTCCACCCTCTTGGACATGGTTGTTGTCCCTGAACAATAGAGGAATCTAAAACAATTCATGGAAGGAAAATATTCTGTTGTAGCAAACCTCTCTGAAGAGGTGAATGAAGAGGACTCATCTATAAATAAATTCATTGTAAATAACTTTAGATACCCTCTAAAAAATCCCCCTTTTTATATTTTTGTAAATATTATGGATAATATCGCCCATTGTTGCCTCATTGATGGAAGATCGGGCCCAAGTGTGATGTCGAATATTATTATGGAAGAGATTGGCTTGTCTTGTACAAATGAAAATTCCATGAACATTCTCTCTTATAATAGTCTACAACAAACATCCATATGTGATATTAAAGATGTGACCTTAGTTTTGTGTTCTCACCCTGAAATAAGAACAACCCTTAACATTCATGTAATTCATATGCCAATAAGCAATTACTCAATCATCTTGGGAAGATATTGGCAAGATTTGATGGGTGGATACCTCTCACTCGACGGGACATGCTTATCCATTCCTCATAATAGTAAAAACATTATAGTTCTTACAGAGGGAAGGATTTCACCTTATATAGAAAGTGTCCCACAACCTAATGTGAACTATGTCGAAGAGGACCTAAGGGTGTATTCCATATTTGTCGAGGAGGGTAACATTCCCTTGGAACAAATTGTTGTAGATGATGGTATGTGGCACATGCACTTTGATGGTTCATGCTCTAGTGAAGGTAATGGAGCTGGCATAATCTTGTACTCTCCTGTGGGGAAAATTCACAACTTTTGTTACAGGTTGGAGTTTCTTTCACAAATAACGTCACTGAATTCAAAGATTTATTATCAGGAATTGAAAATTCCTATAATATTAGTTGTGGTCACCTTTCAATTTTTGGAGATTCCAAGCTTGTTTTGAACCTTGTACATAAGATATACTCTCCTAGAAAAAAGTTGATGAAAGGATACACCCAAACTATTTGGGAACTTATCTCAAACCTATTATCTTTTAAAATCACCCATGTTAAGAGAGAATTGAACTCAATGGCTGATCGATTAGCTATTTTTGTAGCCTCTCCTAATCAAAAGCTTTTTCCACATAGACCTAATTGTAATTTTCAATCTTTATATCGTCCACATATCCCTAACAATATAGAATCTTGGCAGGTCTTCCCCAATGATGAGAGAATCTATTCTTTCATTCAAAATGAACCCTATAAGCCCAAGGAAATCATATCCATAGATGATAACAAAATTCCTAAAGGCTTGAATTGTCTAGAGAGTTCATTTTGATCGAGTGATGTAGGAAATAAAGAGAAACATAAAAAAGAGGAGACGAAAATGAACGTAGGTGAAACCATCTCCTTGAACATTGGGACACCCGAGTCTCCAAAGAACATTAAAATAGGTGCCCAATGTTCGTTTGAAGAGAAAATGAAGTTTGCCAAGCTACTTGGTCAATTTCAAGATGTTTTTTCTTGGTCTTATGAAGATCTTCATTATTTTATCCTAGTCTTATACAACATGCCATCCCCATCAAGGAAGGCATAAAACTAGTTAAGAAAAAACAAAGACCAATCAACCCTGCACTAGTAGAAACTATTCAAAAGGAGTTGGAAAGACTCTTGAAAGTTGGAATCATCCTTCCGGTCAAGTATTCTGAATGGGTTTCCAATTTGGTTCATGTTCAGAAAAAAAATGGTCATATCAAATTATGTGTTGATTTTTGGGCATTAAATCGAGCTAGTATAAAAAATCACTTTCCTCTCCCTAACATGGAAATGATTTTGCAGCAAGTCGCAGGGTCACAGATGATGTCCTTATTTGATGGTTTTTCCGATTACAATCAAATCAAGGTAAAAAGAGAAAATGCATACAAAACCACCCTTATTACTCATTTGGGTACCTTAACTCATGAACGTAAGACTTTTGGCTTATTTGTTATGAGTACCACTTTTAGAATATATATGCAAATAATTTTCGACGATTTGATTAGTAAAATTATTCATGTTTACCTTGATGATCTAGTCATGTACTCTAAAGGACTATCAGTTGTCTCTAAGTTTCAAAAATTATGGTGAGGTCCTTTCAAAATCGCTTTTGTCCTGGGTACTAACTCTTACATTCTAAAATATTTATAGGAATGATTGTTCTCCTATAACACTAACGTTTCTCACTTGAAACATTACGTGGAACCAACTTGAAATTTTTTAACGTTGTTTGGATTTTATGTATATTAGTAGTCTAGCTCTACTTTCATTTTCCATTGTTTTTCATTTTTGCTTTATATTAGTTTGATTTTTGATTTCTTTTTTTAATAACTTCCTACTTCTTTTCCATTTCTGTCATTTTATTTCTATTGTTTTAAATTTTGTAATCTTGATTCTGTCATGATTTTTATTGATTTTTCATCTTTTAGTTGATTTTTGGTCAAGAATAAGATGTTGGATCAGTTCTGCCACAATTACACTCCTTCAAGATATTGTTAGTCAATAACAATCAATCTTACACAACTGTTATGATGTTCCCCCTGAAAGAACAGTTGAATTTGTTATATGCTTTCATTGTTGTCTTATAAAGAAACTGGTGATCTCTCACTTCTTCTTTCCATTTCTTTATCCATTTGAGAATTTAAAAGAGCAAGCCCATAATTTTTTCTCCTTGAAGTAAAGAGAAGGTTATGGTTGAATGATTATGCATACAAGGATAAACCCCCTCATACTTAACATTTTTCATGAGTTATTCACAAATTCCCAGTCATTTTTCCATTAAAACTGCTCACTTCCCCCTGTTGCATAATCATCTTGGTTATATCTTCTTGATCTGTTGTTCTTGGTCTATGAAACCATGTGTTCTAAGTTCTTAATCTGTTGGGAACAAATTTCCCTGTGGAGTCGCCAGTTTGTTGACGATAAAAATCGAAATGAGGATTTCACGCACAAAGTATTTCTAAAGCCTATTATTTATAAGCTAATGATATATATATATAATACTAGTAGGTGGGACCCCCTTGTAGATTGGAGGATCAACGATAGTCTTGTTACACATTTTATGTTGTTGTTTCGATGATTCTTATAGGGTTCTACATGATTGATGATGAAACATTGGTTTTATTTGCAACATGATAGCAGATGGATAATGGATTTTATGTGTTGATTTCGTTACTCAGACCTCTAATCCCATGTTATGAATGGGTTATTTTCACTGGTATTACATTTCTATTGTATCCATGATTCATCACATGTTACACCTGGACAACTATGCTAAACTATGCTATGCTATGCTATATTATATGCATTTGAAATTAAAGAAATTGATGTTAGTCCTAACTAGTAATGTTAGTGGTTATATGATTTTTATTGAGTTATGGGGCGGATGTGATATATTTTATAGTATAGTTTTGTATTAATGGTTAGTATGGATCGGGTGGCGCATTTGGAAAAAATGTATGCAAGTTTCGATGCATGGATTAATGATATGGGTTAATGTTTGTCTGGCTGTCATGTACTACGTAATTGAATGAAGGGAGGATGGAAGCAATGTGAAATAAATGCACATCACTCCATACATCTCCCACTAGCCGTCACCCTAGCTTGGTTATTGTTCATTTGATTTTTGTTGTGGTTAAGTTCTGATATTCAGGCGTGGAAGGAACTACTCGACCAATCTCACATTTTTAAGGCCAATTGGTTACAGGTATGTTTTTTTTGCCCATCCATGAACTCACTTTGTTTATGAAATAAATGTTGGTTCGATGATGTATTGGTATGTGTTTTTATTGAGGCTGGAAACTGTGTAAACTCATGGTGTTTCTCTAAAATGGTTGTTTGTGTTATTCGTTACAAATGGAAAATTTGATGGTTGAAGTCGCAATTTCATTGATTGTTATGTGTGGTGGATTCTGTGATGGCTCTATGTTGTCTCTATGGGTTTTTTTTGAAGGGTTTCATTCTTTTTGGACTTGCTGGTCATGTCCTCATAGTCCTTGTAACCACACCCAATCGTATTTTGGTGTTATGGGGTTGTTGTGTATTATTTGAACCACCTTTGGGTCACTGCATATTGTTTTCCACCTGGTCGTGGGTTAGTTTTATGTTATTGGTATCTGCACAGTTGGTTATGATGGCCATTATGCCAAGAGGATTTCTTTAAGGTTGGTTTCTAATACTTGGGCTCTGCATTTCTATCAACATTATTCAGCTTTTGGGGAAAACCCTGAGGGTTATTCCCTTGCATGTTCTCGGTATTGTTTACTGGCCAGTAAGACACCTCTGCTCCTCTGTTCATAGTCTCTCCTACCTGGGGTCGAACTGTCACCCTATCATACAAGCTAAGGGTTATAATGTGTGTGATTCCACCTTACTTGTAATATCCCTAGGTTGAACCCAGTTGTAATGTAAATAAAAATGTACTTAAGATGGTGAGCTATTTTGATATCATTTTGTATGCACATTTCATGGCATAGTGCGTGCATGTACTGTGCAGTAAAATGAGGAAGTGTGCATGGTCCAAGATACCGTGTGCAACAACTTAAGTGCGTGTGATGTTGAGGTCAGGGAGCCTTTGTGTATATGTGGTGTTTTATAGGCTAGTGAGCCATTTTGTGATGATTAGGCCAGAGAGCTTAGATGTTAAAGGCCAGTGAACCTATTTTTGTATATGTCTCATAATTAATATAAAATACATCATTGCACGTAGACTGACCACGATAAAAGAGATGGGGGATTAAACTCCACTAGTTAGGCAAAAGGTGAGGCTAAAAGTTAAGGAAAAGGGCTAAGATAGGGAGCTTAAGACAAAAAGGAATATTATATTAATATTTCTTTAAATCATAAAGTATGGATAATTATTTTATTCTAAGTTCCAAAGTTGGGGACAAGTGGGACAAAGTATCTCCCAACATGACAAGTGTCAAGTTGGGGACATGCATACATATTGTTGGGACTTAGTTCATTTTCCCATCTTTTTCCATCATTCTCCCCAGGATTCATCCATCATTCAGTCATCCAATCAATCATCCATGAGCATGCACACACCCATTGATATATCCTCTATATCTTCATGACTGTACCTGAACCCGTATCCATAGCCTTTTTGTGTTGGTTTATCTGGTTAGCCTGGGAGATGGACTAAATTTTATAGGTTTTCAGGCCCATGGGATATTGAAGAGGCAGGTTGTCAGGCCTATGAGCAATTCTCTGGATGAGATAATTGTTGGGAAATGATTTCTCGAAGGTGCTAAACTGCAGCTACAGTTCTCTGAGACTTCCTGTCCACCCTATTGTTGAAGCTCGAAAAGAAAGTGGGGCAGCCGAATGATTGTTGAGAAAAGAAGGGGCACACTTCCTGGGTGGGACATACATGTGGGGAATGAGGGAATGTAGGTTGTTAGTTTGAGTTGGCACCTGAGACAGATTCTTTCCTATTGTCTATGATCCTTTAGCCTAGTTAGGAATCCCTTTACACAGGTGGAGTTTAGTCCTAGCTTGGGGGTGACTTACTGTTGAGAGTGATGAACAATGTGGTGTAAGGCTGGGAGGTTCATGGAAGTTTTGCACACAGTTGGTGACATTATTACCAAGATAAGTGCCAATTGTGTGATAAATTTACATGTTGCATTGTTATTTACATGCTTATTTTTATGGGTTATCATATGTGCGGTTATAACTATGTTTATCTTTATGGGCATTTCCTGTATATGATGGATGTATATGTTTACTGTTATTTCAGTGTGAATCTGTGTATTTACAGATGTGTTTGTATGTTTACATTTTATATATAATGCTATCGCAAGAGTTATGTGTGTATATATTTTAATTGCATGCAGTTCAAAAAATTTATGTGGCATAGCTCAGTTGGATACTGAGTATGTTAGTGTATGTTCCACAGAGAGAACAAAAGAGTTCTCTGGCGTAGTGTGGCCCAACATGGATGGCTAGGGATGTTACAATATGGTATCAGAGCCAGGTTTTCAATGCTAATCCTGGATGGGCTGAGCAAGTTGAGTTGAAGTGAAGTTTCACAAAGAATTTATTTTGAAGTGGCCAAACTTCATGGTTGCAGAATGTCTATGGTAAATTGGGGAAAAAGTTAAGCAAAAGCCCCAATTTCTACAACGGAATTCACGAGCAATTGATGCGCATAAAAATGAATGTGCGCAGGTGGGCGCACTAAACATTCATGTGGCGTAGTGAAAATCTTGTGATACGTAAAAATTCAGCACTGAGTGGAAAAATGTTAGCGTGTGGGTGTGCGCTCTAAATTTTGGTACCACGTAGAAAAATAATGGTTTTCTAGTGCACGCGCTAAATTTTGGCGCCGCGCGGAAAAATGTTGATGTGCGGGTGCGCGTGCTAAATTTATCATTTCACAATGTTCATATGCATAATAAGTGTGCACAGTGTGCACACTCATAATAATGGCGTGCGTGGTGTGTGCAATATTGACACAACGCAATGGAGTTTGGTAGCTGCATGCACAATGTGGGTAAATGTTGTCGCACAATAGTTTAGTTAATGGTGCACTCATAGTATTGGTGCACAGTGGGGAGTACTAAAATTTGGCATGGTGCAATGCATCGAGTGAAATGCATGTGGAATATCAGTGCGGGGTTCAAAAACTGCACGCGGTGGTTATTGGCGCGCGAGAGAAAAGTAGTGTGCGCAAGTTATTGGTGCGAAAGAGAAGTGATGCATAGTGGTTATAAGTGCGCAGAGCACAATTTACCTTGTCGTGTTGCTGCAAATGGTAAATATGGGTGCACATATTGAAATTTGAGTGCATGAAGTCATTTGGAGGGTAAACAACAACAAAAAATCAACGATTTTCTGTGACGTTTTATATCATTTCAACATCATCTTTTTGCAACGCGTTTTTGAGGTCCTTAATAGCGTTTTTAGCTAATCAAAAACCACAAGAATAGAGTGTGCCAAGGCACACTTTGTCTCTACATATCAAAGAAAAGAGCTCAGAGAGAGCTTTCTAATGGTGTAAATTGTTCTTCAAACGGAGCTTTTATGAGAAAGTTACAACACAAACAATGAAGGGTAAGTTTTAAGACCCATCTAACTTCAAAGAGTCATAAATTTATGCTCTAGAATCAGATTGAGGCGCATGAGTAGTCAATGGAAATATATTGAACCATAGAAAAAATTCCCAGAGATGAATTAAATTTATGGGCATGTTAAAAATGTTTAAAATGGAAAAGAAGGTACCTGTAACGTACTAGTTACAATATGGTAATTTGGCCTAGAACTTCAACATGTTGTAACTAGCAGCCCATAACCCGGAAAGAGATGAAACTTGGAAAGAGTGTCCATAATATGTATATGAGGAAACCCAATTTATTTCCCACGAAAATTCCAATGGAGTAGGTGCAAAAATTCATATTTATAGCGCAGAGTTGCGCCAAGTTGAAAAATGAACAACAAAATTAATGGGCAATTTTTAAATAGCCATAACGTTTTTCTCGAGACTCAGAACTGAGAATGGGAGAAGGTGTTGGAAAGGTATTGGATAGTGAAATATAAATATCCACCCAAAAAATAGATCTGGGCATTCAAATTTCCAGTAAATCAGAAGAAATAATTCTGATATATATCATGGAACCAGAATGGTTCATATTTTCATGAAATTGTTGAAACAATTAGCCTAACAAAGTTTTGTTGGCTATACATTTAACCGAGTTAACAAAAACTATATCAGATCAATATCATCATAGATTCTAGAGGAATGGAAGAGGCACAAGGTACCTATAGTCAAGAATATGATATTAGAGGGATGGATGTCCATTTGAGCATTGAAGGAACAAACTCCAATAGACATGGAGAAGGAAGAGATGAAAACATGGATATGGCAGAGACCATTAAAAATTTACAAAAGGATGTCCAAAGCCATAAAGATGATAATGAAAGGCTTATGAAATCCAAGGAGAAGAATGATGACTTCGACATGAATTTATTGCAGAGCTTGAACATCATAGAAAATAAATTGGATAAGGAGAGTGGCTTAAGCAAATCAGGAAGTTGCAAGTTTCCTGATGAGAAAAGAAAAACAAGAAGTGTTAGTAGACATCACCACCACTCCCCAAGGCATTCCAATAAGAGAGCACACAACAACTCAAGTCCATCCCCTTTTATAAATAATAAGAGGTCTGGGGTGGATGAGCTATGAGGAGAAATGAACAAAATCAAACCTCCTACATTTGATGGTGAGCACAAGAAGGATGTAGATGCAGAAACATGGTTGTTGGGCATGAGAAAGTATTTTCAATTGCATAATTATTCTTCTCATGCAGAAGGTAGAATTGTTATCTATCAACTCAAGGGAAAGGAATCCATGTGGTGGGATCAACTTGTGCAGGTGCAACACATTAAAGAGAAAAGTGTTACTTGGGGGGAATTCAAGAAGTATTTTGAGAAGAAATACTTGACTAAGAGATACCATGACAAGAAAATGAAATAGTTCTTTGAACTCAAGCTTGGGAGTATGACAATAGATGAATATGAGAAAAGGTTTCTAGAACTGTTGAAGTATGTCTCTTTCATCAAGGATGAGACATTTCAGATTCAGAGTTATTTGAGTGGATTTCCATCCTTCATCAATGACAAAATACAGTATGATGATCCCAATACATTGGAGGAGACCATAAGGAGAGATAAATGCCTATATGATTAGCAGAAAGCAAGGGAAAATTTCCAAAAATCTTGGGAAGATAAAAAGAAATTCAATATGGATCAAAGGAAGAAGGGATCTAAGCCACCATTCTTCAGAAATAATCCTCAAGGATAGCCAACTCCTAGAGAGACCAGAAGGATTGAGGCAGGAGGTCAAAGGCCAAGGAAACCACCTATTCAATGTTGGGGTTTTAAAGGAGATCAGATGTTCAGAGATTGTCCTCACAGAGGTGAAAAAGGGAGGACTGTTCACTATGTACAACAAGATGAAACAATGGAGGACATGGGTAGAAATGTGCCAAGGATCTATGCAGCCCTGGATAACAAGAAAGCATAGTATCAATCTCATATGATCGAAGTGGAAGGTATGATCAAGAACCAAACCATTGGTATTTTAATTGATTCAAGAGGTAGTCATAGTTATATAGATCCTAAGATGGTGGAAAGTTTTCATTTTCCAAGAATCAAGCATGGAAAATCTTGGTTAGTGCAGCTGGCTATTGGAGCCAAAAGAAAAGTCAATGAAATGGTTAAGTCATGTCTTATGGACATGAATGGATTGAACACCAGGGAAGATTTGAACATCTTGCCTTTAGGTTCTTATGACTGCCTAATTGGGATGGATTGGTTGTATCAACATCATGCTATCCTAGGCTGTCATAACAAGGCATTTAATTGCTTGGATGAGGAAGGGAGTCTAAGGAAAGTGCAAGGAATTCCCAAGGCAGTAAGCATCAAAGAAATTTCAGCATTGCAACTGAAGAAATGTTACAGAAAAGGGTGTCAAGTATTTTCAGCTCATATGTAAGAGACACCTAAAGATAAGGTGCCAAATTTGGATGATTATGCAGTCCTAAGAGAGTTTGTAGATGTGTTTAGGGAGGTACCAGGACTACCCCCAAAGAGAGATATTGATGTCTCTATAAATTTAATTATTGGAGAAACTCTAGTGATGCAAGAGCATCGTAAGCAGTGAAGCGAGCGTGGATGCGAAGGACAACTGGAAAGCACAACACACATTTTTCATGTTTTGAAATGTTTCGAAAGTTTAAGGGAGAGGATATTAATTTAATAGTTAGGAATATGGCGTACTTGCATTTATATCTTGGAGGTTGTAAACATATCTTGAGCGATTTCTCTCATCTGTCAATGTAAAAGACATTTAAGCCTAGTTAATGAAAGTAGGTAGGTTCGAATTAATAATATTAGACAGTTTAGAGAGTAGGAGGGAAAACGGGTATAGAAACCCTCACCATTGTATCATTGTAAGTAATTGTATCATTAGAATAGAACATAAGAAGAGAGATGCAAAGAGAGAGCTATAGAAAAGTCCATGTACACGAGCTTTGAATTAATATATGAAGCTTTGAATCAAATTTTATGGTGTCATGATTTTTTCTGTTTATACATGGTGAATGGTATGCTCATGTTTGATTATTCTCTTTGTTATGCATTTGTTTTAATACTGTGTGTGCATGTATGATTTCATGTTGAACATTTGAAGTATGAGAAAGAAAGAGAATGAGTTTCAATTGTTTCTCTTCCTGAGTGAGAGTTCCTGCAAGGAGTGCAGTGAAACGTCCACAAGGAGTGCATTGACGAAGGTTCAGAGTTTATCTCTAAAAGATCAAGAGGGATACCATTGTTCTCATTCCAACAAAAGTGCAAGTGAAGCATAGGAGCCATGCAAGGTGTGCGCAGGCTGGTTGAAATCTCATAACTTATCAACCAAGGGGAGAGTTGAAGGACTATTGTTGCAGGAAGTGCACAGAGTCGAAAGAATCAAATACTTAGAATTATTTGAAAGATTGTCACAAGGAGTGCGAACAGGAACCCTTTTGGAGCTTTGAGTTTATAAGTGAAAGTTCAAGAGGGATAGTAACTTTGAACACTTCAAAGGAGGATAGAGGTGAAACTACTTCAAAGGGAGACGAGGTTCAAAGTCATCCAATAGAAGTAAGGTTCAGAAGTGAAAGAACATTTGTTCATTTCGGAGAAGTTGTCGAGGAGCAACGAGTGGTCGAAATTCTCCGTGGAGAACTCGCGAAGTCACTAGGGCCGTAGGATCCAAAGGAGTTGTAGGTTGGATAAGGGTTGGACGAAACCATCTCGTGGGATCCAGGATTCAACATTGACCGTTGATCGTGATCTGTCTGAGCTGTCACATCATTTCATCATTTTGGAGATCCTGATGATGACAAGTTGAGCGCAGTGAAACGAAAGTCCCGAAGTCATGAGTTGCGATAGGAATTGGTGTGGAGTTTTGGGATTTCGGCACTTTGGGTGTCGAGAAATGGAGGAGGCAGTGCTTTGGGATCGAGAGTCCCGAAAACTGGGAAGAGTGACAGGTGGTAGGAGTCTGCATCAGAGATAGGAAGAGATTGAGTGGACAGGTGGAGTGTCCTTTTCAAATAGGTGGAGTCAAGCTTCATTGACTATTTTAGGGTTTTGTAGGTTGGAGAGATGAAAGTCTTGCATCAGGATTCATGAAGTTGCAAAGTCTGAATTTCTGAATCCATGGAAGGTTCTGTTGGAAGACAACCTTTGCTGAATACATTTCGGTGAATCGACATTTTGGGTTTCGACGGGAGCCGGAAACTCGAAAATGGAAATCATGATATCGCGAACCTAGAGAGCCCAAATTAGGAGGGTGTGACTTTATTGTGGGCAAGGAGATTTGGGTTGGTGCCTAGTTTTTGTTCACACAGGCTCAATTCATAAGGACCTATGGATTGATTTGTTGGAGGTTCTGATAGGGATCCGAAAGAGCTACTTCGGCTCAAGGAGATTTGAACGATCCTATGAGCGGACCTCGACCCGAGGGTTTGGGGGTCTGCGTCAAAGTGGTATAAGAGCACATAAAAAGTTCTTTTATTTCTGTAGTAGGGGAAGGAATAATATTTCTCAGCCATGCTGTCAAGAAGAAGAGATAGAACAATGCTTGATCCAGTAGTGGAAAGAGAAATGTGCGAATTACATGTCAGGATTGATGCCATGGAGACAACACAGAGGCACAAAGTCGACACTGGGGATATCAATGAGGCTGACAGTGAAAATGAAGATGGACAAAAATAAGAAGTTGTAGTCGAAGATGCTACGGACGAACGCCTATTCAGGTCTATTGCAAGGATAGGCGCCAGAGAAAATATGGACATTCCAGTATATGAAGGAAACCTAGATGTTGAAGAGCTTCTAGACTGGATTAGATCTATGGATAAATACTTCGACTATGAGGATGTCGAGGAATATAGGAAGGTCAAACATGTTATCACCAGACTTAAAGGGCATGCATAATTATGGCGGTTTGAACTGCAGGCTGACAGATGCTGCAAAGAAAAGCATAAAATCAAGAGTTGGGATAGAATGGTTGTGAAGATGAAAGCCAAATTCATACCCAAGGATTATCAAATCACTCTGTTTCAGAGGATGTTGAATTTGAGACAGAAGTTGATGTTAGTGAAGGAATACACTGAAGAGTTCTACAAGATAAACATCAGAGCAAGTCATTGGGAAAGCGATGATGAAAAGGTTGCCAGATACATGAATGGTCTGAGATATGACATCCAAGATGAGATGAGCATGATGGTCATTTAGACTATAGAAGATTCTTATCAGATGGCTTTGAAAGTTGAAGAGAAGCTGAGATGGAAGCAAGGTCAAAAAGGTCGAGGCAGAAGTCAAGATAGAGCCAAAACAATTGCCCAAGATAGAACTCAGAAACCTCAAGAAGAGGGGAAGAAACCTCAAACTCAGCATGAGAGAGGAGGAACCTTACAGAGAGGGAAATATGCCGATAGAAATACTTTTCCTCGAGATAAAGGAAGAGGAAGAGGCAGAGGATGTGAAGTAAAATGTTTTGTTTGTGGGAAAAATGGACATAAGTCTTATGAATGTCCAGATAGAAAGAAAGAAGGTGGTGAGACTCACATTGCCGAAGCTCAAGGATAGAATGTTGAGAGAGAAGATGCCGAGGGCAGAAGATCCTTGATGATGAGGAAAGTTCTCTTAACACCAGAGAAGGAGGCAGAGAACCCAGCCCAAAGGAACAGTCTATTTTAGACTTCTTGCAAGACCAAAGACAGGGTATGCAAAGTCATCGTGGACAGTGGTAGCATAGACAATCTTGTTTCTATAGAGATGGTAGAAACGTTGGAGCTGGAGACTATCGTACATCCAAGCCCATACAGAGTTTCATGGCTACAAAAAGGACATCAGGTAAATGTCCCTAAACAATGTTTAGTTGAATTTAAAATAGTATGATATAAGGATGAAATATTATGTGATGTCATTCCCATGGATGTTTGTCATCTATTGTTGGGTAGACCATGGAAATATGACAGGAATGTGGTTCATGATGGGAGAAATAATACATGCACGCTGGAGAAGAATGGAATAACTCACATGTTGTTGTCGATTAAGGATAAAGAATTGAAACCAGAGGTGAGCAACACTGTACTTCTCATGAGTGGGAAGGAACTTCGTAATGAGGTTAAGAAGAAGGAAGACACACAATTTATTGTGGCCAGGAAGCCAAAAATTGTTTTAACCAGTACAAGAGTGGATGATTTACCAGAAGAAATCCAGAGGTTGCTAGAAGAGTTCGCTGATATAGTAGTGGAAAAACTACCTCATTCGTTGCCACCGATCAGAATTATAAGCCATCAAATTGATCTTATACCTGGAGCCAGTTTACCAAACAAAGTAGCGTACAGACTGACACCACAAGAGAATGAGGAAGTCAAGAGACAGGTCCAGGATTTAATGGACAAAGGATTGATTAGAGAGTGCTTGAGTCCATGCACTATTCCAACAGTGCTCAGCCCAAAGAAAGATGGAGACTGGAGGATGTGTATAGACTCAAGAGAGATCAATAATATTACCATCATATATAGATTTCCATTACCAAGGATGGATTATTTGATGGATTGCTTGAGTGGAGCAAGATTTTTTTCAAAGATTGATTCGAAAAACATATATCATTAGATTCGCATGAGAGAAGGTGATGAGTGGAAGACAACATTCAAGATGAATGAAGGGCTGTATGAATGGCTTGTTATGCCATTTGGCTTAACAAATGCACCTAGTACTTTCATGAGATTGATGAATGAAGTCCTGAAGGATTTCATCTCGAAATTTGTCATCGTATATCTTGATGATATATTGATTTTCAGCAAGATAGAAGCATAACACTTGAAGCATTTAGTTGCAGTGATGAGGAGATTACAGCAAGAGAAGTTGTTGACAAACATGAAGAAAAAATCATTTATGAGGACATAACTCATTAATTTGGGTTTTGTTGTCTCTGCGAATGAGTTAAAGATGGATCCGGATAAGGTGAATGTGATCAAGAATTGGCCATCACCGAAAGGTGTGTTTGAAGTTCAAAGCTTCCATGGTTTAGCTAGTTTCTACAGGAAATTCATTCGAAATTTCAGTGGAATTAGCGCACCGATGATGGATACGGTGAATAAAAGACACAAATATTTTCACTGGATAGACGAAGAAGAGAAGAGTTTCAATCTGTTGAAGAAGAAGATCACTGAGCAACCAATTTTGGTTTTGCTATATTTCAGCAAGACATTTCAGGTCAAGTGTGACGCAAGTGGATTTGCAATAGGAGAGGTCTTGAGCCAAGATGATAGACTGATCACATACTTCAGTGAAAAACTGAATGAAGCGAAGATTAAATACTCAACATATGACAAGGAATTCTATGTGGTCATACAAGCGCTGAAGAAATGGAGACATTATTTGGTTCCTAAAGAGTTTGTTTTGTACAGTGATAATCATTCTTTGTAATTTGTGAATCAGTAGGACAAGTTGAACCAAAAGCATGGAAAATGGGTTGAATTCATGTAGAATTTTACTTTTGTGATTAAGCATATTTCTGGAACTGCTAAAAAAATTGTTGATGCTTTGAGCAGGAAATGTTTTCTTATGCAGGAATTCAGAGTCAAAACTTTGGGTTTTGATAACCTCAAAGAGATGTACAGGGATGATCCAGATTTTAAGGAAGCATATGAGGCGTCTGAGAATCCAGTTCTCAAGGATAGAAGCCAATGGATTGAATACATGATCCAAGATGGATTGTTATTCAAGGGCAATTAGCTATGTATTCCAAAATGCTCCATGAGGGAGAATCTACTGAAAGAAAAACACAGTGGAGGATTGGTTGGACACTTCAGTCATGACAAGACGTTCTCAAAATTGAATGGCTCATATTTTTGGCCAGGGATGAGGACATATGTTAAGAAATTTGTGGATAGATGCAGGATTTGTCAGCACACAAAAGGAAGAAGACAAAATATAGGGTTGTATCAGCCATTACCCATACCAGAAAGGTCGTGGGATGTAGTGAGCATGGATTTCATATTGGGACTGCTAAGGATGCAAAGAGGTTGTGATTCAATATTTGTGGCAGTCGACAAATTTTCAAATATGGCACATTTTATACCATTCCAGAAAACCAACGACACAACTCATATTGCGAACCTGTTTTTCAAAGAGGTTGTTAGACTTCATATCTTGCCAGGGAGTATTGTTTCAGATCAAGATACTAAGTTTATGGGACATTTCTAGAGGACTTTATGGAAGAATCTGGGGACAAGTTTGTCTTTTAGCTCAGCTTATCATCCTCAGACGGATGGGCAAATAGAAGTTGTGAACAAAAGATTGGGAGATTTGCTAAGGAGCCTAGTGACTGAACACCACAGTCAATGAGATCATATTCTACCACAAGTGGAATTTACTTATAATGATTTGATCAAAAAAATGCAGGGCAGAGTCCATTCCAAATTGTATATGGAATGCAACCAAGAGGAGTTTCTGAATTGAGAGATTCAGAACAAAATGAATTCAGGAGTGATGGTATAGAGGACTTTGCAGAAGCAATGAAGGAGCTTCACAGCCAAGTTGAGAAGTGATTGCAAAGTTCAAATCAAGAATACAAATGCAGAGTAGATAAACACAAGCAAGAACTTCAATTCGAAGTTGGTGATCTGATTCTTGCACATATGAGGAAAGAAAGGTTCCCAAGGGGAACATATAACAAATTGAATATGAAAAAGATTGGACCGTGCAAGATCATGAAGAAATTTGGGGCAAACACATATGAGATTGAATTACCCGATGGGATCAGAATTTCACTGATATTCAATGTTGCAGATTTGTACCCTTACAAAGTTGAAGAAAAAGGAACAAAGAATGAACAGACAAAGGTTCAGTGGACCAAACAAATGCCTTTAGCTTAAAAGCCACAGATGGAAAGAATAATTGACAAGAGAATAAGCAGGAAGACTAGAAGAAAAGAGTATTTTGAATACTTGGTCAAGTGGAAGGGACATCCAATTGAAGATGCTAGCTGGGAGGATGAAGCAAAAATCTAGAAGAATGGGCAAACCATGCAAGAGCTCATGAATAGGATTTCATGAAAATTTTCAAGCGAGGGAGTATGATGCAGGAGCATCATAAGTAGTCAAGTGAGTGTGGAGGCGAAGGACAGCTGGAAAGAACAACACACATTTTTCACGTTTTGAAATGTTTTGAAAGTTTAAGGGAGTGGATATTAATGTAATAGTTAGGAAGATGGCCTACTTGCATTTATATCTTGGAGGTTGTAAATAGATATTCAATGATTTCTCTCATCTGTCAATGTAAAAGGCATTTAAGCCTAGTTAATGAAAGTAGGTAGGTTTGAATTAATAATATTAGACAATTTAGAGAGTAGGAGGGAAAAAGGGTATAGAAACCCTCACCATCATATCATTGTAAGTAATTGTATCATTAGCATAGCACAGAAGAAGAGAGCTGCAGAGAGAGAGTTGTAGAAAATTCCATGTACATGATCTTTGAATTAATATATGAAGCTTTGAATCAGATTTCACGGTGTCGTGATGTTTTATGTTTATACATGGTGAATGGTATGCTCATGGTTGATTATTCTCTATGTTATGCATTTGTTTTAATACTGTGTGTGCATGTATGGTTTCATGTTGAAGGTTTGAAGTCTGAGAAAGAAAGAGAATGAGTTTCAATTGTTTCTCTTCCTGAGTGAGAGTTCCTACAAGGAGTGCAGTGAAATGTCCGCAAGGAGTGCGTTGACGAAGGTTCAGAGTTTATCTCTGAAATCTCAGGAGGGATACTGTTGTTCTCATTCCAACAGAGGTGCAAGTGAAGCACATGAGCCGTGCAAGGTGTGCACAGGCTGGTTGAAAGCTCAGAACTTATCAACCAAGGGGAGAGTTGAAGGATTGTTGTTTCAGGAAGTGCATAGAGTTGAAAGAATCAAATACTTAGAAATATTTGAAAGTTTGTCGCAAGGAGTGTGAAAAAGAACCCTTTTGGAGGTTTGAGTTTGTAAGTGAAAGCTTAGGAGGGATAGTACCTTTGAACACTTCAAAGGAGGACGGAGGTCAAACTACTTCAAAGGGAGACGAGGTTCAAAGTCATCCAGCAGAAGTAAAGTTCATAAGTGAAAGAACATTTTTTCGTTTCGCAGAAGCTATCAAGGAGCAACGAGCGGTTGAAATTCTCCATGGAGAACTCACGAAGTTGCGAGGGCCATAGGATCTAGAGTATTTGTAGGTTGGATAAGGGTTGGATGAAACCATCTTGTGGGATCCAAGATTCAACGTCGACCATTGATCGTGATCTGTCTAAGCCATCAGATCATTTAGATGTTTCAGAGATCCTGACGACAAGAATTTGAGCACAGTGGAACAAAAATATCAAAGTCATGAGTTGTGACAAGAATTGGTGTGGAGTTTCGGGATTTTGGCAGTTCGGGTATCGGGAAACAGAGGAGGCAACACTTTGGGATCGATAGTCCCGAAAACTTGGAAGAGTGACAGGTGGAAAGATTCTACGTCAGAGATAGGAAGCGGTTGAGTGGATAGGTTGAGTGTCCTCGTCAAATAGGCGGAGTCAAGATTCGTTGACTGTTTCAGGGTTTCGTAGGTTGGAGAGCTGAAAGTCTTGCATCAGGATTCGCGAAGTAGCGAAGTCTGAATTTCTGAATCGGTGGAAAGTTCTGTGAGAAGCCAACCTTTGTTGAATATGTTTCAGTGAATTAGCATTTTAGGTTTGGACAAGAGTCAGAAACTCCCGAAAGCCCGAATTAGGATGGTGCATCGTTATTATGGGCAAGGAGATTTGGGTTGGTGCCTGGTGTTTGTTCACACAGGATCAATTCACAAGGACCTGTGGATCAATTTGTTGGAGGTTCTGATAGGGATCTGAAAGAGCTACTTCATTTCAATGGGATTTGAACGATCCTGTGAGTGGACCTCAACCCGAGGGTTTGGGGGTCTGCGTCATCTAGTGTCAAAGACTCCATACAAAATTAGTACACCAGATCTAAAAGAGTTGCAAATGTAGCTTGAAGAGCTTCTGAAGAAAGGGTATATACGCTCAAGTGTGTCACTTTGGGGTGCCCCAGTCTTGTTTGTAAAGAAAAATGATGGATCATTAAGGTTGTGCATTGATTTCAGAGAGTTGAATAAAATGATTGTTAAGAAAAGGTATCCTCTTCCAAGAATTGATGATATTTTTGATCAATTGAAGGACGCAAAGATATTTTCAAAGATAGATCTCAGGTTAGGATTACAGAGGAAGATATCAATAAGACTTCCTTCAGGACAAGGTATGATGATTATGAGTTCACAGTGGTGCCCTTTGGGTTTTCAAATGCACCATCTATTTTCATGTGCTTTGTAATATTCCAGATATAAAATGTATGCAGAACAATAGTAAAATGTTAGAAATGGTAGATGAACAACAATATAACCAGAATAACATCACAATAATACAGAAATGATAACAGAATAACACTAGAAAGAGCACTTTGATTACTAAGAGAAATGTTCACAGGCCTCTTCAAAGGGGCAACCTCCAGTCGATCAGAGCTCTATTAAAATAATATCCAAGCTAGGGTTCACATACCCTCGACTCCTATTTATACTAAATATGTCTATCAAGAGAACCATCTAGAGGAAGATCCTTCTAGAAGTGGAAGCTTCTATTAGATATTCTTACGTTCAATTTATTCTACCTTATTGAAAGGCCTTATTAATATTGAACTTTATTACATCGAAATAAATTTTTCTACCTATGTAAGGGGTTAGGTCCCTAACATGTCCTCCCCCTTAAAAACAACCTTGTCCTCAAGGCTTGAGATGTGGAAATTGCTGCAGAATGGTAGTTGGTTCCCAAGTGGCATCTGCTGGAGTTGTATATTTCCACTAGACTAACACTTCCTTGATGGTTCGTTGACACAGGTGACACTCACAATGGTCCAAAAATGCTTGTGGTTGTAGCCAAATGGAGCCTTCTTTGTCCAACTCGGGAAGGTTGGTTTGAGTTTGGCACTTAGTTCCAATCACCTTCTTCAAGAATGAAACATGAAAAACAGGATGTAGCTTAGAGTGACTAGGAAAAGATAACTTATAGGCCACCTATCCCACAGGCTTGAGAACTATATAAGGACCATAAAATTTGGGTGCCATCTTCTGACAATGGTCGAACTAGAGGGAATTTTTCTTGTAAGGTTGCAGTCGAAGAAACACATGATCCCCTTTTGCAAATTGGTGTTCAGAGTGACCTTGACCTGCTTGTTGCTTCATGTGACTCTGACCCATGACCAAATTCTCTTTGAGGGTACGGATAATAGCCTCTCGAACTGTAAGAATTTGGTCAACCGCCTGGACCTTCAAGAGACCTGGTAAATATGAGAGGAATGATGGTGGATTTTGTCCATAGACTGCTTCAAAAGGAGTCGTGCGTGTAGCTATATGGTATGAAGTGTTGTACCACCATTCAACTAGGGGTAACCATTGAGCCCAATAATTTTTCTTTTCCTATGCAAAACACCTCATATATGTTTCCAAACACTTGTTGACAACTTCAATTTGACCATCCGTCTAAGGATGATAAGCTGTGATGAGATGCAATTGGGTGCCTTGTAGCTTGAATAGTTCTTTCCAAAAATTGTTGGTGAAAGTTGGGTCACGATCAGAAACAATAGAATGTGGCATGCCATGAAGATTGAAGACCTGATCCATGAAATGTTGAGCCACTGTGGATGTTGTAAATGGGTGTTGAAGAGAACATAAATTAGCATACTTGGAAAGGCGATCAACTACCACCATGATGACTGATTTATTACCCGATTTAGGTAAGCCTGTAATAAAATCCACTGAGATATCCCTTCAAATAACAGGTGGAATCAGAAGCGGTTGCAGTGTGCCCAAATATTTGATTGTTTCTCCCTTGTTGTGTTGACACACATCACATTCAACCACAAAATTACGAACGTCTTGTTTCATACCATCCTAGAAAAAAGAACGTTTGACCCTGTCATAGGTTTTGGTAAACCCGAAGTGCCCAACTGTGGCTATAGCATGAAGCTGAGAAAGCACCATGGATTTAAGTTTTGATTGTTTACTTAAATACAAATGGCCTTTGTATCGAAGATCATCATGGAGCCATGAGTACCCTGGGGAAACTAGAGAATTGGACTACAATTGTTGTATCAGATGTGAACTTTTGGGATCATGTATCCATTCTTGGCGAATGGCTTGGAGTTAATATGGTACAATGAAGGAGAGAGAAAAAAGGGAGTCTTCATCTTCATATTTTCGGGAAAGTGCATCAATCACCACATTGTCTTTTCCTTTCTTGTAAATGATCTTATAATCATATCAAAATAGCTTAGTCGCCCATTTTTGTTTCTATGGGGAGGAAATGCGTTGTTCTAGAAAATACTTGAGGCTTTGATGGTCTGTATTAATTTGGAAGTGTTTCCCAAATAGATAAGGGTGCCACAAATCAACGACATGCAGAATAGATATCATTTCCTTTTCATATATTGATTTTCCCAAATTTCATTCAGACAGTTGTTTTTTGGTAAAGGCCAAAGGTCTACTCTCTTGCATAAGGACAACGCCAATACCTTTCCCTGAAGCATCACATTCCATGAAAAAGGTATTTGTGAAATCAAGAAGGGCCACGATTGGAGTGGTGCACATAGCCATCTTCAAGGTTTTAAAATCCTGAGCAGTTGCTGGGGTCCAAGTGAAAGAATTATTTTTAAGGAGTTTCATGAGAGGTGCCACAATCTTTCCATAATTCTTAAAAAACTTGCGATAATAACCTGTTAGGACCAGAAATACTCGCAAGATTTTGAGAGTCTTTGGGTGAGGCCAATCTT
>ML831672.1:101448-113373 GCA_009831015.1 Picea engelmannii | reverse complement strand
TTGGGAAGACCATTGAGTACTATGTTTACCAATTCCTTCTCTGAAACGATTTCTTCAATAGCTTGTAGTTGATCTCTTAACTGAGAGATTCTCACAAAGTATGATGTTATGCTGTCATCATCATTCATCTTCATGTCACGGAGTTCATTCTTCAGACTCATTATTTGTCCAATGTTTCTGACTGAGAAGAGGTTTGTTAGGGCATCGTACATCTTCTTTGATGAGTCAAGTTGGCAGATGTAGGGTATCAAGTGTTGTTTTATGGATTCCACTATGATACTCATGGCATTGATGTCACCGTCTTTGAACTTCTCCATAACTGCAACGTTTTGTGGTTCCTTCTCTCTTCCTTCTTCAAACTGTGGTTCCACGATCTTTCCTTTCACGATATCCAGCACTTTATTCTTGGCAAGGATGAGGTCAATCCTTATCTTCCATGCTCTGAAGTTAGAGGCTCCATCTAACTTGTTCTCTGACTTCATAGAATAACTCATGGTTGCTTTGACTGGTCAAACCTTAGATTTGACCACAAACTCAAACTTGACGTCCTAGCTTGCTGAGAGTACCAGGAGATGCGCTAGGCTAGGGCGCACTGATCTGTCCATAGATTAGATCAATCCCTTCACTTAACGTGCCTCAATGAGAGGATTAGGGTTTATGCAACTGCACCTCCTAGTAACCCTAGCGACAGTGCTTTGGTGACTGCTCCTGCTAGAAACCCTAGGAACAGTTCTTCAACGAGCTTAATATCCTTTTGACTATGTTTCCTTCCAACGGTTAGACTGAATGAAGGAGGTGTGGGCCCATAACCTATTAGAATATAAGTGGATGTGCTCGTTTTACCATTGACAATACCCTTGTCACCCAACCATAGGTCGAAACCACCCTCCGAGCACCTTAACCATTACAGATAATCACTTTGGAAGCAAACGCTAGGCTAAATAGCCAATCAAAGGGTAGCGCACCTTTCCCTAAGGATAGTGCATCAACAAGAGTTGATCAGATAGTCCAAACCCTAGCCAAGAGATAGTCCAAGCGTGACTGCTAGCTGCAGCAGCTGCAACGACAGCTCTCCTCCAAACCTGCGCAGAAACTGGGCAACTGCAGTGCGCACAAGTGTTGCTCTGCAATTCTGAGACTGCCTGCCAGAATGAGAACTGGCCTCCTGTATTTATACTAATTCTGGCTAACTGCCTGGGCCGACTTCTCATTCTGGGTATCTGTCTGTTCAGTATATATTATTATTTCTGGCTGACTTCTTCTCTTGGAGGCTAATAACCTAATATAAATTATCTTCTTGAGCCGACAAGTCTTCTAGGGTTATTAGCCAACTAATTAGGGTTTCTTCTTGCTTCCCGTAGTATTCTATCCTCGTCAGGTTTACACGTGGAGGTAAATACCTCCCACAGCTACCATAATATCAACAAGACCATCAACGAATCTTTGCTTGCTAAGTTGTTGCATGTATCTGAAATTCAAATGTCCAAACCTTTCGTGCCATATCCTACTACTTTCATCAGCATGAGTAACCAGTAAAGCAGAATCAGGTTCAATTAATTCAGAAAATGTATACAATCTAGACTGATGATTTACCTCACCGGTAGCAACCCTAGAGTAGGTTTGCATGTCATAGATGTCCACGGCATTTGGTGTGAATATGACTTTCTTTCCAGTGCCAGAATTCGTCATCTGATACACAAAGAGAAGGTTGACAAAAAGTTTGGGAACGTGTAGCACATTCTCGAAGCTTCCGTTGGTGAGTTCAATCCTTCGTTTGTCGGTGACTTCAACTGAAGAGTTGTCTCCCATCAAAATATGAGGACTTTTGCATGCATCCAATGAAGAATATATTGCTTTTGAGGCAGCCATGTGATGTGATGTTCTTGAATCTACGATCCAAGCATCGGGAGAGGAGTTGATGGCAATCAAGGCATGGCTAGAATTGTCTTTCATGGGATTTTGATCTTCTGGCTTCTTCTTCTTGGCACACTCGAGGTTGCGATCTCCAAGGTTGTTTTGCTGAAGTATTTGAGACAATAGATCTATTTGTTTTTGCATGCACGCGGATTCTGGATGGAATCCTTTGTGACAGTACGTGCATTTCTCCCCTTTTCTTCCCTTTTCCCCTTCGGATTCGAAGGCAATAGTGAAGGGTTTTGTGTACCCTTCCTTCTTCGGATGTGCATGAGCTTTCCTTTTGTCTTTATCTTTAGATTTCTGATATTTATGGCTGCCATCTTGCACAGTGGGTGTATGCGCCTTTGGGCCTTTGATTTTTCCCATGTTGATGAGCTTGGTTTGCTCTTGTGTCAGGGATTCGATAAAGTCCTCAAGAGAAGGCATCTTCCAAGTGGCTCCAGAGGCAAATCTGACAGAATGGAATGTGGATATGAATACAGAGAATTCATGACCAAGTTTGGAGAGAATGGTGAGAACCATTTGTTTCTCCTCCTTCGATTTATCAACCCCGCAAGATTTGAGTTGCGACAGTAAATCCTTGAATTTTGTAAAGAAATCTTGGATATTGTCGAAGTTTTTTGGATCCAATGTGAGCAATTCCACCTCCACCATCTGTCCCCTCATCTCATCATGTTTGCCAAAGAGCCCTTCCAAGGTGGTCCGGGCTTCATTGGGAGTAGGAAGATATGTGGAAAAGGAGATCGAGAGAAAGAAGACTGCAAATTGTTCCAAATGCTTCATCCGTTCGATTTAAGTATTTGGATTTTTCTATGGCAGATGTCGGTTATGTATCTGTATTCAAGGTTAACCTGTACAATCCTCTGGTTCGAAGATGTATGACTATTTTCTCCTTCCATGCAAAGTAGTTGTAAGGTGTAAGAATGAATTCTTTTTGGAAATCCATCTTTCTGTTGTCTTCAATCTTTTGTACCTGCAAAAAAAATTGGTGTAGCTTTTGCTTAGCAATTCGTCGGCTCTGATACCATGTAAATACTACATACATTTGCAGAGAGAAATTGAGAAAGAAGGAGAGAAAGAATATAAAAAATCATATTAACCGTAATGAATAATGAATAATTTACACATGATATACTATGTATAACTCAATCAATGCGCATTGGAGGAGAACCAATGCGCCATAGTGGTGGTCTAGAGTGATTTCGACACACACCAACAGTTACGGGAGTGAACTACCACCTAGTCTAGTCTCTCAGGCAGTTACGGGAGTGAACTGCCACCTAGTTGAGTTAACTAGTCAACCAATCTTTAGTTAACTGACTGAACAGAGTGTAGTGAGGAGTAGATCAAGGAATCAAGGGTAATGCGCCAATCTGGTGATGATCCCAAGGCAAGTGCCCATTAGCATGGTGATGATCCCAATGTTGCATGGTGATAAAACCAATGCAGCATCTAGACTCAACTCAACTAGTCAAACTGAAGTGTCAACTGAAGAGAATATTCTCCAGATGGAATATTCTCTACTAAAAAATAGGAGACTGGATAAATGACTAATAATGACTAATAAACAATGAAAAACCTTAGGAAAAAGAAATCCTAGGTGTGTGTGAAGTAACTCCAACACAAAAGTGTGTGAAGAGCTACCATGGCCAAGAGTGGATAGCCCTTCTTTAGTGCCCCCTACAATCTTACTTGTGCTTAAGGACTTTGATCACTAAAAGTAAGGGTTTGGGTGGTAACATAGTGGATCACAGTAACTGAATTGACATTATCACCACCCAACTTTTCATCATGCAAAAAGTAAAAAACACTTATATGAACACTTAAAAATATAGTTTTTCCCATTATCTAGAAGCTTATTGAGAGATATGGAAAATACCCTAAAATACTTCATAATTTGATGCAATGGAAATAAAATAGAAGTATGGATCTCAGATTTTAAAAATTTCCATACATGCATTTGTTTTGGGATACATGTGTGGTTGAGGATTCTGGTTAGCAAGAGGGTTGGTAGCAATGGAAAGAGGGTCAGCGGCATCAGCAATGGAGACAGATTAGCTAAGTGAGGAGTGAACAAAAAGTTCAGAGAGGATTCTAAGTCAACGACTCTAGGGTTAGCAAAAAAAATTTAGAATTTATAAAAAATGAAAAAAACCAATAAAAACACCAAATTTTCCTTAAGATTCGCCTTCAAGTTTGAATTTGACTTAAGGTTCGCCCTTCAGGTTTGAATTCAACTTGAGGTTCGTCAAACCTAATCGAACCTGAGAATCTTTTTTACGTTCACTGAATTTCAAACCTCGAAGTTGAAAGTTCGAAAAACATTGTGACATAGAGCATAACCCCCATAAATGGTTTAGAACATAGAGAAGGGACACCTTAAGGAAACAAGACCAACAAAGCAGTTTGATACAATTAAAATCGAAAAAATATTACAGTGTCTATCTCTACACAAGAAATTTCTCACATCCAATAATGACATGCAATTTGTTTTTTAAATTAGAAAACAGACAATGGGTAGCAGTATAGATAAGGCTTCCCCTCCATTAGATTTCACATAGAACTTATTATTAAAGGCATATAAAAGCTGTAAATTCAATACATCGCACATATGCACTCCAATTCAAGCAAAGTGTACACACCAGTCTTTTGCCTTGGATCATAGATAACCATTCGAGATAAATCTGGACGAACCATCTTTGCAGAAGATGCAAGTGATTTTATATTCTCTCCCTGTCCAAATGAATTTTTATCAAAGCCTGCAAAACAATGTGCGAGCTTAATAATACCATTTAATCTTGCAAGTCCACAAGGCATTATAATGAACTACTCATTCACACGAGTACCTGACATACCACTGGGTTGTGCTATGAATGCTCTTTCAGATTTCCCACTCGTGTTTTTAGCCAGCCACTACAAATTATAAATAATATATATGATATTAGTCAAAGTGTTACGAGACTAGGAAGACAGAATAATGGGTGTTTCATACAAAAAATGAGATAACTACTTTGTATAGCCAACTATTTGAATCTTAAACTTCCTTTCTTTATCTAAATAATCTAGTTCTGACAAAAATAGTTCATCAATAAATTGTTGGGGACAGTAATGTATCAGAACAAATGTAATTGTCCAAACTCCTCACAGATAACACATTTCCTTCTACGAAATTAAATACTGTCAACTGAGCTATCGATAATCATATGTAGATGCAATGAATGGAATGCTTAATAATTTACATCCCCTTGCATAGAAAGAAATATATGGTAAATCCAGACTCAGGAAATGACCATGTATATTCAGACCTTATAAAAGTAATTGCAGCAAAAGTTCTGCAGCATGGCCATCTGTTGAGTCAACTAGCATGAAGACAATAGGAATGACTGCTTCTAGATTAACTTTAAAACTACATTGTTAGATGATTAACATGCAAATACAGGTGAAGACAAAATTTTGCTTCGATTTCATGTTCTGATCACTATCATAATAAAACATCTTAATTGACAATTCCTTGTGGGTCCAAAGGGCACACTTTACATAAATGAACTGTTGGGTGATATCTTCAACAAGTAGCCTCTCCATTTTAAAACTAATTCAAGTAAAATATCAACTGGTGTCACTGCAGCTTCATATAAGCATATTCTATGTGCCTTCTCACCTCAAGGCATGCCAGTGTAGTTGATATAAAAAGATTTACATGGATATGCAATCATTCAATTTAAAGTTCACATATAATCAAAAAGTGGATGGCTATTTTTTTAATTTCTACAAATGGGCACAATACTACTAATATATACATTGCAACCTCAAATTCCATAGCTTTCTCACATCTTTCAAAAACATGTTATTCCATGGTATCGGCTGAACAAGCAGAAACATGATTAATTGTAGCCCAAGTTATTTGAAGTTTGAACACGCCAATAAGAACAAATACTTTGCTACCCATGATCCAAAAGTGGCATATGAAACAGCTGAAACTCGCACTAGATTCTAATGTTGAACAATTTGGTCTTCCACAAAACGAACCTTGTATTTTCTGAAGAAACTATACAGACATTAATAATGCATCATAGAAATAAAGGTGCAAATTGCAAAGGATGATACATCAGCCACTCTTATTTGTAGCCAATTTTATTTGGATGTGCCACTATCCACAAAGTCTGTCCCCCATTGGCACAAAAGTGGCATATGGAGCAGCTAAATTCTGTTACAGTCTGATGTTATTTTAATTGGACTCCCCTGAAAAAAACCTTCTGTGTTCTAATGAAACAATAAAAAGAAAGATACATGTTACAGAAATATGTTGATGTTTATATGTTTCTCAGCTCTTGATAGTTATTGCCTTATGATTAATAACAAGATTCGCCTTCATAAAACAGTTATCATAGAATAACTATACACTGAAAATCTCAACTATAACAATGCAGTGGAAATAACAAGATCTAGAAATATTAACCATGCACAGTAGACACAAGAACACAAGAGTTTATCCTGGGAAACCCAACCTTGGGAGAAAACCCAACAACCTTTCTATAGAAGAATTCAATCCAAGATATTACAAGTACATCACCATCAATGGCCAAAATACCATACAGAGAAGATCCTCCCCAAGGCTAGCATCACCAAGACCTAGCACCTCAATAAGATGACCAAGAGCAACCAAGCAAGAGCTTCTCCAAGTGTGGCGCACTCTCCAAGACAACCAAAACCAAGATATAGCAAAATAGCACAAAAACTGCAGCTGCAAAAGCCTTCTGCGCACTGTAGGAGTTGTCTAACTGTCCAAATGAAATGAGCCAGTCCTGTATTTATACTAATCTGGGCGTGTAATGTTCCCATCTTGGCTAGTATAGGAAACTCAGATAATCTAATGTATCTACTGTAGATAATTCATTGTTACAGCATATAAATGACCATATAGATGATAAATAAGACAAAAGAATGCAAATCGTATATTATGATATCTCTATAAGTACAATGTCGAATGCGGCTGAATAAAAATGAATCACTTGGCTAGATGAAATGAAAAAAGGATCTTAGCCGGAATATAATAAGCAAACTAAATGATAATACCCGATAATAGACGAGCACTGCGGGATCAATGGATGAGCTGGAAGTATGGTTGCTCGCACGGTAACTGCTGAAAGTTCGGAAAGTTTGCCCTGGTGGCTAAACCTCTCAGAATGGCCTGGAAACTGTCCTAAATGGTGCACCCTGCTCTAGCTCTCAATCTTGGGGACTGACCGACCCCTCTGCTGGTGTGTCTAGACCTCGGATGGATCCCCCTGGGAGAATGCACCCCTCTCACTGGAAAACTGCACCCTAGTGATTTCACCATCGGAATCAGCTGAGATGTGTCTCAAAATGATTGCCTCGGCCTACTATGACATGGGTCAGAAGGGTTTCCCTAGATCTGATCTGATGATCGCTCGGGAAACCCGGATGTCTCCGCCCAAAGTGTTGCACTCCCAATGTCTGGAAAATGCGCCCCAGATGATTCCTCTGTTGGAATCTGACGAGGAATCAGGCAAAAGATGCTTTGGGAAAATTGTCAAAATGGAAAATTGTTCTTTGAGCCAATGGAATAGGTGGGTGGCCACCGATATCCGTCTAGATCAAAAATTAACCATCAAAAACATCAAATAATTATCGGATGATCAAGCCCTAAACCTGTAGATAATATTCCAATACTTAAACTCAAGTTTTGATGGAAAAATAGGGCTACAAAAAGATGTTATCAACAGTATATTAGGGCAGCCTTGTGGCTGTAGCAAACTTTTTCTACAGCAGCAAGTTCTAGCCACGGAAATCAACAAGTAAACCGTCCAAATGATAGCCGATAATTGTTGATGATTGCAGCGCCGTGAGCATCCTCCGGATACGTTCTCCTTTGTGACTGAGTTGAGTCAACCTGTGAGAGAGCCCAGTGTTGGGCATACCCATGTGATGGGGCATCGTTCTCCTCTGTGTGAGAGTTGAGTCGTCCCCCAGTGGTTGGGTGTGCCCATACGATGGGTGTATCATTCTCCTCTGTGTGAGAGTTGAGACGATGTGGTACTCTAGATGATTCTCCTGTGGACTCAGTTGAGATAGAGATTTGTTGAGTATGACGTCCCTGTGGCTGAGCACAGGTGGGCGTGCCCCTAGTGGCTGAGCACTAGTGCACGTGTGGATCCCCTGCTATATTGTCTAAGTGTAAGATTTACTTGTAACCCTAATTTTGTTGTAAAGGGTACAAGTCGGCCCCACCATGTAAAGATAATTAATAGTGTAATTATTAATTATATTTATTATATTATTAAGTTGTACAGGTCAGCCCTATTGTGCCAATAGACACACCTTTTGCCGTATCAGTTACTATATAAATAAAGATGGATCCCCATTGTGGATCACCCTCATTATTGTGTCATCTCATGATTTCAAAAGTTGAGGTCTGAAATTATGAGAACTGCAACTCGCACTTTTCTAAGAGCTAGTTTTCTTAGTCATAGCTGCACCCTTTTGTGTGCTAGGTTTGGTGGTGGATGGTGGATCTTCTCTTGGCAGTATATCAAAGGATTGTTGGGTTTTTCCCTTGTTTGAGAAGGGTTTTCCCAGGATATTTCTGGTGTCTTTTGTGCATGATTATTCTTCTTGTGATCTTGGTTTACTGCAGTTGTAGCTTGTATTGTTGCTGCAATCATTGGTTATGGTTGCAGCTCATGCTAAACAGTAATAAAATAAAAATGCATCAGCTTACCATAAAACTCAACAATAATTAGTAGAACAATAATCTAGGTTCACATATTAATTTCAGCAGTAGATTAGAGAGTAAAGAGTGAAAGAAAGAGAGTTTTGTTGCAGCCCTAATGGCTGTAGCATTAAATTTATTACAGCAGCAATTTACTTGGCTAAAAGAGGACACCCTTAGGGCACAAGCAAGCTTATGACAAGAAGAATAGATTCCAACTTGAACAATTGCAATATCTCAACATTTCACATATACCAATGCAATGATTTTATATCTCCAATGCAACTTACACTAGTGCCTAATCAATTGGGTTAATGGAGTCTCTTGTGTAAGAGCTAGTTTTGTTACTTCTCTAGGGGTGTAAGCCCTTTTACTCCCTAGAGAAAACAAAACTAGCAAGGTAAATCTAGGAGGGTGTAAGCCCTTTTACTCCTCCTAGCAACCTTTGCCAAATATAGCTTATTCAAAGATAACAAGGTAGACTTGATGGAGGGTGTATTCCCTTATACTCCTCCAAGGGTCTAGATTAATGCTTGAAACAAGAAGAAACCAAACAATAAATGCAGAAATTCCTTACCAATTCCATGAAAAACATGAAGAGACCCTTCTTTATCAAGTATATTCCACCACATACCAAGAACAAAGCATCCAAGAGGTAGTGCCTAGCTTTCCTTCACCGAATGACCAAGTACTAGCATCCAAGAGACATTTAAGAGAGAGATAGAACAATTTTCCCAAGTAGGCGAGCTTTATTTATATAAACTCACCTAACACCAATTTGTCCACTTTCAAAATGTCAACAACAAATTAGAAGAGGTCGACCTCCTCTTTTCTCCTTTTACAACTTAAAAACATAAAATAATTCGCTTTAGAAGGGTGGCGTCATGCCCTAGAAGGGTGATGTTATGCCTCAAGTGAGACATTTTTCCTCAAGGTGGAAGTCGTTGGGCCTCCCAAGGCCATGTGTCATCTTGTCAAATGTTAGAAGGCATGCCATGTGTCTCTCTCCATCAAACCAAGCCACATCACCATCAAAACACCTTGCACCATCAAACCCTAGCCTTCCAAGTGATGATGTCATGCCCCAAAAGAGAAGAGTATGGCCTCCAAAGGTAAACGTTGGCGTTGGGAAGGCTAGTGAGTCACCTCCAATGGATAATCAAATGCCTCCAAAGGCAATGTCCCAAGGAGAGGGGGCGCATCATCCAACCTATGGGCTTTATGCCCCAAATGAAGGTCCAAGGAACCTTGTGCCTCCATGTTCAAACTTTCACCTGTCAAGGACTTGCAAAGACAAACAAGTATGTCGTCAAAGGGTCCACAAGTCACAATACCATGCTAAGTAAGCCATATCTAATAAAAGAATCACCCAAACATGTGCATCAAATCCCCTCTTTTCAAAATAAACAAATGTTCGAAGACCTTATACAATTTGCCAAATTTAGATATGGGAGGGGTGTCATAATGCCCTATTGGGTGAACCAATTCCTTTAGTAGGGGATGTTTCCAAGGAGAAACCTTTCTAAGTCATGTAAAGAATGTGAGGTGGATGGGGTTAGACTTCTAGGTATTGGGTTGTATTCATTGATGACTTCTCTCGGAAGTCCTAGATTTTCTTCATGAAGACCAAAGGACAGGTCTTCAGTCTGTTCCAAGAGTTCAAATCTGTTGTGGAGAACCAGACAGGGAAGAAAATCAGAGTCCTGAGATCGGACAATGGAGGTGAGTATACCTCCAAGGAGTTCATGGACTTTTGTGCAGGAGAGGGCATCAGGGGAGAGTTGACTGTTCCTTACAACCCGCAGTAGAATGGGGTTGCAGAGAGAAAGAACAGGGCCATTGTTGGGGCTGCGAGAGCCATGTTACATGATCAGGGGCTGCCACTATTTCTATGGGTTGAGGCATGCTACACTACAGTTTATCTGCAGAACAGGAGTCTCCACAAAGTTGTGGGGAGCATGACTCCTGAGGAGGCTTTCTCTAGGAAGAAGCCTGAGGTGGGGCACCTTCGTATTTTTGGGTGCATCACATTTTCATATGTCCCTTTTGAGAAGAGGACAAAGTTGGAGCCCACGACAGAGAGAGGGATCTTTGTCGGGTACAGTGAGACTTCAAAGGCCTTCCATATATACCTTCCTTCCTTGAGGAAGACTGTCTTTAGGAGGGATGTCAGATTTGAGGAGGACGGAGCCTTTAGGAAGTCTAGAAGGACAAAGAAGGGTGAACAATCTTCACCACAGATTCAGGTGAGTCCGCAACAGACTATAGTGACACAGAGTTCGGGGCCACCAGTTTCAGGGACGACAGGTTCACAGGTGACAGAGCCACAGGGTTCAGGTTCACAAGCTACTGGTCCACATATTTCAGGATCAGGTACTTCAGAGTCTACTTTAGGATCATTGTCTTCAGGAGATGGGGTTGAGCAGGGAGAGTCCCCTCCACCGGACACTACTTCAGAGAGGAGGAAGCCCAAGTGACTTCAGGACACTTTGGGGAAGGCACAGGGTTCAGTGGGGAATCCCAGACAGGTAGTGAGGGAGAGTAAACCTCCCGAGAGGTTTTGTAGCCACATCACGATGGTGAGCAGTATTCGAGAGTCTAAGCCTTCCACTTTTGAGGAGGCCACTGGTAGACAGGTATGGAGAGATGCCATGATGGAAGAGTACAATTCCATCATGAAGATCGATGTCTGGGAAGTTGTTCCTAGACCTGAGGGGAAGTCAGTGGTGACTTCCAGGTGGCTCTATAAACTAAAGCATGCTGCAGATGGAAGCATCGAGAAGTACAAAGCTCGCTTTGTGGCTCGGGGGTTTTCACAGGTTAAGGGAGTCGACTATGATGAGACCTTTGCGCCGGTTGCTAGATACACTTCAATCAGGGCAGTGATCTCCATTGCAGCAGAGATGGGTTGGAAGATCCACCAGATGGATGTGAAGACTGCATTTCTAAATGGTCTTATTAAGGAGGAGGTGTATATTGAGCAGCCATTGGGCTTTGAGGTGCATGGGAGAGAGTCTCATGTGTGTAGACTGAAGAAGGCATTGTATGGGCTGAAACAAGATCCCAAAGCTTGGTATTCGAGGATAGATGCCTATTTGCAGCAGTTGGGTTTTGAGAAGAGTGAGGCGGATCTCTACCTATACTTCATTGTGGTTGGAGAGGATCCTCTCATTCTTCTGCTATATGTGGATGATCTTTTCATTACAGGGGCAGAGAGACTCATCAGTAGCTGCAAGGAGAGCCTTGCTTCAGAGTTCGAGATGACTGACATTGGACTG
>ML831672.1:47274-59033 GCA_009831015.1 Picea engelmannii | reverse complement strand
CAAACATTTCTTTAGGAGTCTTCTTAGATGACACATAAGGAATCAGGTGGTCTTTGATTGAATCTGCAATGATTCTTTTGGCCCTGATTGTGTCCTTTTGATGCTTGGCTTTTTCTGCAGCATCGTCGGGTTACGGTACTTCTTCTTTGACGAATCTAGCTAAGTCATTCTCTTCAAGAATGAGGTCAATCCTATACTTCCAGGCACGGAATTTTTCCACTCCTTTTGGCTTGTCAACAAGCTTAACGCTTGCAGACATCTTTTACCTGGAGCTAGGAAAATGACCGAAAAATGAAAGTGCTCAAAATCAAAATCTGAACTTACCATGAGATGTGCTTGGCTGAGGCGAGTAGCCTGGTGTGTTTGGATCTGAGAAAATCCAACTTTTGCTCCTCCAAACTTGATCTGCGGATTTCTGGACTGGTGCTTCTGGTTTTCTAGTACCTCTGGTACTCTGGTACTTCTGGTACACTGGTTTTCTGGTACTTCTAGTACTTTGTGAAACTAGGGTTTCACTTTCCAGGAGATTCAGCCACTGAAAAGGTGCACTGAGAGTGCCAAAGTAATCCTTGGGGGAGGGCGCACTTTTCTAGAAGGTTTTAGGGCTGAAAAGTGTTGAAATTACTAATACAACTGAGAGGGGGGGGTGAATCAGTTGTCTTTGAGCTTAAACCATTTTAATTCTATTAAAATATTCTTAATCTTTCTTCAAGTGATCATCAACATTATACAGCATATAGACAGTAAAAGTAAAAAGCATCAGTCACACATAAGGTATACACAAGAACAGATTTTCACGAGGAAACCCATAAAGGGAGAAACCCTCTTCTTCTTCGAAATGATAGGCAGTCTTTTAAGTTATGTACATCATCTTTAATTGAGCACCAACTCAATGTGAGGCTGCTACCTCTGTTTTACAAGCTGCAACTTGTCTGAGAGCACCAACTCTCTAGTTTCTCTAGCACCCACTAGAAGGAAGCACCAACTCTCTGGTTTCTCTAGCACCCACTAGAAGGAAGCACCAACTCCCTATATGTTCCAGCACCAACTTCCAGTTACACAGGCTCCAACCTGTATAACAGAGAACACTTGTTCTCCCTTGCACCACCCTGCCACCTTGGTTTCTCTGGCTACAACCAGATGGAAGCTACAACTTCCTGTGTTCAAGCTCCCACTTGAACCTCTGAGGACAACAGTCCTCCCAAGCACCTCCCAACTTCCCTAGAATATTAATGAATAAATAAGCAGTCAACTCTGCAGATAAATCAATTCTTACCAATCTTTCTTTGTTCTGTAAATCTGGTCTTCTACAAACTGTTCTTTTGTTCTTCTCTTCCTCTGTCTATTCAGCAGGTCTGCTCTGCATCAACTCGTTCTGTCATTCTGCTCTTCTTCAACTTCTCTTTATCATCTTTTACTCTTCTCTGAGTTTCATCTCACACTGTGCATATTCTCCATCTCACTCTACACAGTCTAATTTTCCCTTTCTTACAGTTTTATTCTTTTCTCATACAGAACAACCAACCTCACGCTGTCTATCTCATTTTCTTTTATGCGCACATCCACGACGGTTGCACTTCGCATTTCCTTCGGCAAAAGAAAGACAACTGTCCAAGCAACTGAAACGCCAACTATTGGCAATCATGAGTCTGTTTCGCTAACAGATTTGTAACTGAGGAGTTAACTGTGAGAGAGAACATTAACCCTCCGATCTTTGTTCAAATTCACCTGCACCGTTTGATTGGCTTCATGAGATCTTGCATTCATTTCCTTTAAATCGGGTTTCGGCATTTCAGCTATCCTGTGCTGAGTGTCTCGACACTCCATTCCGTGATCTTCGAAGTTCCAATATAGAACTTTTCTGCACTAGCTCCTTTCCGAATATGACTATGGTCATAACCAAGCGCCTATGCAAAAAGCGCTTTCGCGATTTCTCATTTCGTGATTTTCGACACTATGCTCCGTTGACCCCAAGTCAGCAAAATTTTGATCACTTGCCACATGTCCTGTGATTCGATGGTCCAGATGTGATCTTGATTCAATGGCTACGATTGAATCGCGATTTCGCGATTTCGGCATTCTTGTTGCATTGGGTTCTTTGCCTCTCCATGTCGCGATTCGCGAAACTCCGATATGGAGTTAGATCAACGGTCGAGATCTGATCTCTATTCAACGGCTGCGATTAAATCGCAATTTCGCATATCGCGATATCGAGATTCCTGATGTTAATAAACTTTGACATCTCCAACTCTCGATCCCCGAAACTCCGACATGGAGTTAGATCAACGGTCCAGATCTGAGCTTGATTCAACGACTGCGATTGAATCGCAATTTCGCATATCGCGAAATCGGCATTCTTGTTGCATTGCTTCTTTGACATCTCTAACACACGATCCTCGAAACCCCGACATGGAGTTAGATCAACGGTCCAGATCTGAGCTTGATTCAACGACTGCGATTGAATCGCAATTTCGCATATCGCGAAATCGGCATTCTTGTTGCATTGTTTCTTTGACATCTCCAACACGCGATCCTCAAAACCCCGACATGGACTGGAATCAACGGTCCAAATTCAACCTTGATCTGATGGCTCAGATTAAGTCGCGATTTCGCATATGCCTCACCGAAACTGACCCAAACACTCCAAAAATGTTCGAGATGACTAGAACACCACCATGTCAAATGTCTAAAAATAGACACTGCTAAAAATTGAAAGTCCCTGCATGTCAATGAAATTATACTCATTGGATTGATTTTCCGCAAGGAATCCGAATCTGCAATCAGAATTGGCATGCGAGCCTTGGTGCTCTACTTGCTAAAAATAGAAATATGTGACAAATCATCCCGGAAAAGGTCCCAAGGACTCGGAATATATCAAGGATCCATAATGCATGCACAGAATCTGAATCTGGGGCCTGAAGCTCAAACTGCTAAAAATAGAAAGTTCTTGCACGTCGCCCAAAACAGTGTTATCGAGCCTAGAATCAAGCAAGGACCATCCATGTATGCTCAGAAGTGCTCCAAACTGTCAAGAGACCCACTCAAACCATGTCTCCTAAAAAGTAGCAACACCTGTTATATGTAGACATCTCTCTCAAATGCAAAGGAAAACAAGCTAACTCTAACTTTGAACCAAACAACCATGTACCGATCATATACCTGTCTCTGATGGAACCAACCTCTTGCACAATACAAGTGCTAAACTCTGGGAGAATCTTAGAATTCCAACCAAAATAGTGCATGTTGGCTCTTAACCCTAGAGATTTCCAAAGGTGGAAATCTAGGGGTTAACAATGGCGACTCAAGGGGATGGGATCCCCCTGTGGGATGTCGAGAACCATATGAATCTTTGTGTCTGTAACAATACTGCTCTATGAGAACTCTGTAATATGTACCAATGATGCTCTGAAAATATATGTACCAAAATATACTCATGTAAATGTGTGGAAGAAAAGAAGGCCCTATAAGCTGACAAAGAAGATGCTAACCTGTGATACCAAAGCCTATCCAATGGGCCATGGAGTCAAATCAATATAAAACCTCCCACTGAAACACAAGGGGTCTCATCCAAATCCGCTACCTGCTACCACCCAATATGTACACTCCTCCCTGTGGTAAAAGTGTTGATGTTGACACAAGGGAGAGAGTCACTTCATCAGATGTCAATAATGTAAACAGCGGTGAAGTGCGAAGGAACACCACCAATAATGACAATGGGTCCTAAGGTACAAGAAAAACTTGTCACTATGAAAGATGTTCTGAAGTCGAAGAATGACAAGGATCATTCAATCAAGGCACAATGATACTCAGCCTTCTTGGATGCGAGATGGTTGCCAATGAGGCTAACGGCGACCAAGGTACTCTACTTCTAGGTCATCCATAGATAATGTGTCGAAGTCGATACAGGATAACATGTTGAAAAGAAGAGCAATGGTGTCTCTCTTCCCTCAAGAGTGAAGCGATAACTCAAGAAAATCAAGATGAAAAAACCAGATACAATATCCCTATTGTTGGATGAAGGGGACAACTAACTCAAAGAAAAAGACTAAATCATAAGGAATGAAAAGACAAGACACAAGATGACTCAAGACTCTCCTATGTCTCCTCAAACTACCCATCCTAAAGGTTCAATGCTTTGGGATTGTTGACCACCTATTTCAACTAGGTGTCAACGTCATGTACCATGAAGTTACGTACCTTGTGGTACAACATACTTTGAAGACGTATGGCTCAGCAGGGCAATTTTTCCCCTAGCACGTCTTTCTATGTACTCGGAATGTTCGCTCCCCTGCGTGGGATAATAATGTAATATGTTAGCATGAGTCAATTTTTAGTTCGTTGCCTAGGACTTTATCATTAGGGAAGACCTTTCATCGAGTGTTTTTTTTCCTCAGGTAATTAATCTTGCCTACCAGGCAATTTTAATTATCCTTGAGTTTTTCACTCACGAAATCCTCCAAAGTGGTGAAAGGCAATCTAATGAACGAGCCAATGGGATGAGTAAGGTTTAGGAATGTTGTAAATGACCATGCTAGACATCTCCTAGAGTCTCGCAGAACTCCGTTAAGTTTTGATAGGTTTTTTTTAATTATTAAAATTTTCCATTAATTGGAAATTTTAATTATTTTTGATATAAAATGTAAAAATTTGGTCCTTGGGGATTTTGTATAGGGGTGTGGGTGCTCAAATCAAATGACTTATGACCCCCTACACCTTTGGACCAAACTTCAGCTCAATTGGACAAGTTTTGCTAGGTCATTGTCCATGAGGAGTCCAAGTCAATCAAAAATCAGCAAATAATTGGCTAAGGTAAAAAAGCCAAAAATTGTAAAAATGTATAAAGTCATGGGAGAAAGTGGGGAAATGATTTCTAATGTATTTCCTAAGTTGGAAAAGTAAAAATTCAGTTAGAAGAACCCCCCATGACAAGTCAAAAAGGGTTTTCCCCCTTCACATCTCACCCCTCAAACCCTAACTCACTACCAAAACCCTAAAAGTGCACCCCCCCTTGACTTGTTCTCTCTCTCTTGGATGTGTGACACTTGTAATTCATCCAAGAGAGGTCTCTCCTCTTTCCCTCATAAAATAAAGCCTCCCCCTCCTCATTTTCACATCTATTCTCACAGCAACTCTATTATGCCAAAATCTCTCCCATCTCTCTCCCATCTCCCTCTCATTCTCTCTCATTTTCTCTCATGATTCTTGGTGCCATTGGGCAAATCTTTTCTTGGTTAATAAAATAGAAGTTTTGGAGGATTTCTTTTGTCTCTTGGAGTATTCTTGGAGCCATTATGTTGTAGATTTATGAGGTAATATTGCTGCAATTTATTTTTCTTGTATTTCCTTGCTTGCTGCAAAGTATTTTGCTTGGGATAGATTAGTAGTAGTCTTACTATTAGTCTTTGTGAGTTGTTTCTAGTAGATTTGGAAAGTATTTTGCAAGTTATTAGAACACACTCACCTTTTCCAAGCAAGGATTTACAAAATCTGCAGATTACCAAAGGCTTGGAGGAGTGGATTTCAAATCTGAAAATCCATTTTTTCAGCCATTTAAAGCTTCCTACATTTTCTGTTTTCATTTACAGCCACGTATCTATCACTTTTTAGCATTATTTTCATCTAAATTTGCAATCTAATCTATCTTTTTATGTTCATATTTTTTATTAAATAATATATGTCTATTGTGTTATCATAAAAACAACATTTTTCAAGTCATTTTAGTCATTTCCAGCAAGAAAAGCTTGCAGGTTTAAGGAGGATTTCTGCATATTTTTGGCCCCTAAAGAATCAAGGAAGCATCAAAGGGTTTTGATGCCAAACCCTCTTTTCTATTCTCACTTTCTAATCTATCAATTTTTAGCATTATTTTCATCTAAATTTGCAATCTAATCTATCTTTTTATGTTCATATTTTTTATTAAATAATTTATGTATATTGTGTTATCATAAAAACAACCTTTTTCAAGTCATTTTAGTAATTTCCAGCAAGAAAAGCTTGCAGGTTTTTGCAGGTTTAAGGAGGATTTCTGCATATTTTTGGCCCATAAAGACTCAAGGAAGCATCCAAGGGTTTTGATGCCAAACCCTCTTCTCTATTCTCACTTTCTATGCATTGTAAGAAGCCCAAGAGAGTCTCTTGGGCTTGCATTCTCTCACTTTAAATTTTTTTGTAAAGTGTAAAGGAGTTTTTGTGTTTTGCCCACACCTTGCATGGTGATTGGCTTTGTCATCCATGCAATATCGTGACGGCTAGATTAAAGTTTAATTTTTTGCTTTACTTTTATTTACCCACCTTGGCCAAAACCGGTAGCCTTGAACCCATCTTGTGTCATAGTTGTGAGGTTGTTCTTTTATTTTCAAGTCATTTAATTTATTTAATTTCGCTCACACATTGCATAGTGCTTGGCTTTGCCATCCATGCAATATCGTGAAGGCTAGTTTAAGTTAACTTGTTCCAAAGTAATCAAATTGGTGCCCCGCCTTTTTGCCCCGTATTCCCACCCCTTGCCACTTTGTGGATCTTAGGTAACTAAGAAAGGGCAAAGGATTGAGAGGCTAGATTAATTAGGCACCCAAATTATTATTGCTTCTACCACCAAAAAGGGTGACTTGGGAGGCTACCAGGGGTTGAAGCCGGGGATGGTTTTGAAGATTTTTTGAGGTCCTATAAGGCTGCCAACTATGGTATGTCTTTGACCTTAGTATGGCTCTAGGTTTCAACTCTGTGGCTGTCCTTTGTTGTTGTTTTAGGATAGCAAACGGTCACCAAACTTTCAACTCAATATTTGATGGTTAAGTGTCCTTTTGAGGTGCCCTTGCAAGTGTTTTCTTTACTCAATGTTAGCACATGCAATATACATCAAAACAAATAACACTACCTCTAGATCTTTTAACTTCAAAATGTTGATCTACACTTCTAAGCATGAATGAAATTGACA
This sequence comes from Picea engelmannii, assembly GCA_009831015.1. Taxonomy (NCBI): domain Eukaryota; kingdom Viridiplantae; phylum Streptophyta; class Pinopsida; order Pinales; family Pinaceae; genus Picea; species Picea engelmannii. The sequence goes on along the minus strand of ML831672.1, from coordinate 52,096 downwards.
CATATGTTTTTGGTCAACATGACCCTGGAAAAACCCACTCATGGGGAAAACCAGTTTGGAGCAAATATATATAGAAGGCCTCAAAGCAAAATGTACAACACATGAAACATATACAAGTGAACCTGGTACAATAGAAACCACTCTCGGATGCCATGGAATCCCTTGAAGACCTCCTTAGAAGCCTTGTGAAGTAAGGCTCCCCTTGCCTTGGTGAGCCTTTCTTCTCTTTGCTTGCTTTGTCTTTATCCTAATCCTTTCCTTTGCCTTTGCTCTTGCTTTCCTTTAACCTTGCCTTTGCCTTTGCCTTGCCTTTGTAGTAGACTCCTCCTGTCAAGAAAGTTTCCCACAAAGAGATAGTGCACCCCCTCCTCAAGCAAAAACCCAAATAGCTCCCTCTCCTTCACCCTTGCGCCCTCTACTCCCTAGAGTGCACTTAAGCAAGTGAAGTGGACTCTCTCCATGAAGTAAGAACCTCCCACGACCTAGAGGAGAGCTTCCTCCTCTCAATAATGTGCCTCTCCTCCTAGCAAATGCGCCCCTCCCCCATGGAATGCGCCTCCAACAAAAACTATGCGCCCTCACTCAAGTATGCTCCCTCTACTCTCTAGAGTGAGCCTCTCCAACAAGAATGAAACTATACCAGAAGCAATGGAAGAGTCCTCCTCTCCTAGATGTGCGCCCTCTCATCAAGATGCACACCTCCCCTAGCAAATGCGCCTCTCCACATGTAGTACGCACCCTTACAAGGATAGTAGCCAAACCTCCATGGATAACCTCTCCATGCAAGCTCAACCCAAGCAATGCTTCCTCCTCAAACCCTCATGCAAGCGTGCCCTCCTCTCCTCAAGATTTGCGCCCAAGCGCTCCTTCTCATCTCCTCTTCTCACAAGTGAAGAATGAGTCTCATAAAAGCACTATACCCTCCTTTTGCCTCCTTTGGCCAAACCCTAAAAGAACAATGGCCTAGACCCAATCTAGCCAAGTCTAATCAATAAGTGAGATTCAATTCCTAAATCTCACTTAGGAAACCCACTTTCCTTAGTTTTCTTTATGTCTATTAATTAACCCAATTTGTGAATTAATTGTCACTTTAATGACTTTAGTGACATATTTCACTTTTGACTTAAATCTCCTAAGTCAAAGTGAAATTAGAATCATAAGTAAAGTACAAGGGTAATAATCTCCCCCTCTGTGTTTAGAGACTCATAAACACATGGGGACCACTTTCCAAGGTACCCAAATCTCAACTTAAGTTAACTCAATTTAATTTATTTAATTTAGCCCACACTTTGCATAGTGCTTGGCTTTGCCATCCATGCAATATCATGAAGGCTAGTTTAAGTTAACTTGTTGCAAAGCAATCAAATTGGTGCCCCACCTTTTTGCCTCGTATTCCCTTCCCTTGCCACTTTGTGGATCCTGGGTAACTAAGAAAGGACAAAGGGTTGAGAAGCTAGATTAATTAGGCACCCAAATTATTATTGTTTCTACCACCAAAAAGGGTGACTTGAGAAGCTACCAGGGGTTGAAGCCAGGGACGGTTTCACGGCACTACGTGTCATCCTTGTTGAGCACCCAAGCATTCTGGATTTGACTTGTCAAGCTAGGGAAGAACCTTGTTTGTTCTTCCTCTTGAGCACCCAGCACTTCCTTTTGGTTGAAGGGATAAGAATTAGGGGTAGTCACATAGTGTAGGCTTGTATCTTTCACACTTAATTTTCCCCTTAATTCAAGACAGACCTAAAACTTGCTAAAATCAACCTACACACTCTTTCACTACATTTACTTTTCAAGCAAGATACTTTTTCAAGCAATTTACTTCCAAGCATTTTTCTTTCATGTCAATACGTGTCTCAAAGCATTCTTTATTTCTAGCATTCTTTATTTATTTGAACATAGTTGGTCTAAGTGTAAAGTTACTTTTCATACTTATTGTGGATATCTCATAACATTGTTTCATTCTTGTATAATTATATTTTTGTTGTATATCTCATTAACTTAATTTTGGTTAATCTTTAGGCACTGGTCTAATTATTGATTTATAAATAAAGGGTTTGCTTATCATTGAGGAAACTGCATTCTTGCATTTGTTGCATGTCATTGGGTTGGGTTTTCTTAATTAACAACTAAATTAACTCCTAAAATTAAAATAAACTTTCACATAGTTTAATAGGGTCTACCCCCTTTGGCTTCCCTAGGAGTGAGCCTAGACGGAAGGAGTCCCAATTGAGGTGGCAATGGGTCTGGATTCAGGTTTGTGCCTCCAAGGACACACCAAGTGGGTTGGAGACTTCTCCACGTTTGTAGGTGTGTATAAGGACGACAACAGGGACCAATGAACAAACCAGACCCCCCATCCAGGCTCACTCTAATGATAGACACCAAGGCTCGACATGTAAAAGATAGACATTCAAATTTTCTGACCCGAGAATTACAATAGTGGACAGCCATTTATTGTATGAAACGAAAGACACAAGACACAACCACATGTTGATATAACTGGGCAAAAATCAGCGACATTTTAAACAAAGGCTGAAAAGTAAATGCTGAAAGGAAAGACACTTGCAAAGGAAAGTAAATTGTTCTCCTAAAATCTGCAAAAATCAACAAGCTAAAAATATTAAAATGACAATGCAGAAAGGAAAAAGGAACTACCCTAGACCCAAAAGTTTGTACCTCAAAGCTACCATGATGACATCATCATACTCAAAGGACTAATGTAACCATGCGGCCAAATGATCAGTCTGACGAGAAAGGTCAACAAAGTCAACCTTCCAGGGGGACCAATCGTGAAATCTCATATGATCCAAAGCTGCCTTGATGTACTTGCCAATAAAGGCATGGCTAAAGGTTGTTGGTTGGGATCTAAAACATAGTATTTCAACAGTAATAAGCATGAATGCATGAGAGTCGAAACTCTTGGAATCTACCTGTTGAAATACCTCCATCATCCTGAGCTCAACCGGGTCATGATGAATCCTGATATCCAAGAAATGATCAATCTCAGGATCCTAAAGAACAACATCGGGATGCGGAATCGTAGGCAAAGTGTAAGGGGCATCATCCTCTAGTTGAACCAAAAGTGGCTCCTCGTGTTGTAATGGTATCGGTTCAAGTTGTTCCTAAACCAATATTGTGATAGGAAAGGATGAAGCCTCTTGTTGATTTATTTCCACTTAGTTAACCTATGGTCCCTCTTGAAATTTTTCATCATTGCTAATGGAAGGAACCCATGAATACTCTTGAGTATTCAAATCTTTAGTTTCATCTTCATGGAACTCTACATATGGCTCAAGTTGTGCATCTTTTGGTTCTTGATCATCTAAAGCCTAAAGGACCATCATCCTGCTCATCTTTGGGAACCTAGCATGGTGCAAGTCGTGGTTCATCTTTAGTCACAAGGACTCCCTACACTACTTTAACAACAGGAGTTGAAATTCATGGGTCGGAATGAAACTGTAGGTTGCAATAAAATGTCTTTCTAACTTAATAGCACAGTTGCTTGGGCTTCGTCCAGAGTTTGAAGTTCCTTATGCCTGAGAAAAACACCAAAAAATCCATCAAATGCTTCAAGATAAAAAATCACAGCGCAAGCATCATTAGGCCTTATAGTAATAGGGATTTTATAATATATTTTAGAGAAACGAGCATTAAAATCAGTGGCAGTTTCATCCCCATTCTTCTTAGTATTAGAAAAAACATTAATTAAGCCAAAGTTGTCAAATGAATCCCATCCATGAATTAGAAAGTTCTTGCATGTCGCACGAAAAATTGCTATCAGGCCTAGAATCATGCAAGGACCATCCCTGTATGCTTAGAATTGCTCCAAACTGTCAAGAGACCCACTCAAACCGTGTCTTCTAAGAAGTAGCAACACCTATTGTATGTAGCCATCTCTCTCAAATGCAAAGGAAACCAAGCTCACTCTAACTCTGAACCAACCAACCATGTACTGATCATATACTTGTTTATGATGGTGTTAAAATTAATGCAGTTGCAAGAGCCATTCTCCGGGAGGATGGAAAAGACTCTAGCTGAGATCTAGGGCCCCCAGTACACTCCTGGGGTTATTGGTTTGGGACCAAGCAGTTAGAGCCATGGAAAAACACCCTAGTGAGGGCCCCCAATGTATTGTTGGGGTTCTTGGTCAAGGACCAAGCAGCTTGATGGTATAAGTCCCTAGATGTGTTCTAAGGCCCCTGGATGTGTTCCAGGGATTCCTTGCTCAATGCTTGGATTGATCCTTGGTTGTGTACCTTGGTGGATAAGACCCTAGTTGTGATCTAGGGCCCGCAATTGCGTTCTGTGGTATCTTGGTCTGGGACCAAGCAGTTCTTGGTTAAGTACCAAGCCGAGATGATGTGTGATCTTCTTCTCTCCCGGGATGGTCCTAGGAGTAGTTAAAAAGAAGGACATGATCACATCATTGACCTTCCTCTATGTTGGTATGATAAAAGCTTATAAGTTATATCATGAGACCCTTGTGGAAATTCTGCCATTAAAGAAGAACCCCCCTTGACTTTGTCTTATTATTGTTGCAACCCCTTGCTTGAGTTATGTCCTCCTTATTTTTGATGTGGGATTTTGGTTTGGTTCTTTGCTAGCCGCCTTGACCCTGGATCCCCTCTCCTTGACTTGTTGACTTTTTTAATTAACATTTAATATTTTACAATATTAATTGTTTAATTTGTTTAATTTAGTAGGGTTTAATCTAACCCTAATGTTAGGACTAACTTTGTTAACCCTAACCTACCTACCAAACTATAAAAAGGAGAAACCTCTCCTCTCACTACACACATTCACTATACTCTCTAAGCCGAGT
>ML831672.1:13219-31514 GCA_009831015.1 Picea engelmannii | reverse complement strand
ATGTAGGCTCTTCATCTAGTAGATTACACATCAAAGCCGTGTAACTGGAGAATGGCTTTGGTCTTTTCACTTGTCTCGTGGTTCCTTCTGGAACACCATACTTCTCTCCATCTTGAATAAGCTCTCTTGCCCAAGCAGGCTTTTTTTATGGGAGGTGGTAATTTGAGGAGGTTCTTGAGCTTTTGTTATATCATGATCTTCAGGAGTCTCCTCATCAGGGGAAGTTACGACTTCCCTTACAGGTTCTGCAGTTCTGGGAACTTCCTTCATGGATTCTGCAATCTTGGGATTTACAGGTTCCTTTTCATATACTTCTTCAAGCTGGCATCTTCTTGATTTCTTAAGTGCCACTTCTTCATCAAAGGTCACGTCCCTGCTGATTTCAATATGGCGGTGACCAAGTATGTAGATTCTGAAGGCCTTGGAGACCTCACAGTATCCCTCAAATATTCCCTTCTTTTCGGAGGGTTCCAACTTGTTTCTTTTCTCTTTCGGTATATGAATAAACACTGGACATCCAAATATTTTGAGATGGCTTACCTCTGGCTTCTTTCCGGTGAACATCTCTTCCAGGGTCTTGAACCCATGTGCACTATGGGATAATCTGTTCTGCACATAAACAACTGCCATTGCTTCTTCTGCCCATAGGCACATAGGAAGATCTTGATCGTGAATCATGGTCTTTACAGCTTCCATAATTGTTCTCTTCTTCCTTTCGGCTACACCGTTTTGTTGGGGATTATAGGGAGTAGTGAGTTCCCTCTTGATCCCAACATCTCTGCAGAAGTTCACGAATTCTTTTGAGGTATATTCTCCTCCATTATTTGACCTGAGTATCTTAATCTTTCTTTCAGAAAGATTCTCTATCAAGGCTTTGAATTCCTTGAATTTACTGAATACTTCATCTTTAGATTTCAAGAAATATATCCAGGTCTTACGAGAATAGTCATCAATAAATGATACATAGTATACATACCCGCTAATGGAGGATGATGGCATTGGGCCACACATGTCTGAATGAATGAGTTCCAATACTCCTGCTTTGCTTATCCCTCTTTGGAAAAGGGTTCTTGATATTCTTCCCTTGCACACATCCATTGCATATGCCTTCTTGATCGACCTTGAGTTCTGGTAAACCTGTGACAGCTTTGCATATGTATGGTAGCGCCTTGTAGTTGATGTGGACCAATCTTCTATGCCAAAGTTCGCATGAGTTTTCAATGGTATGGGTCATGGTAGTTTTTGGGTGACCCTTCAGCTTATATAAGCCATTTTCTTCACTTCCGATGATGATTGCTTCATTTAAGGTTTCTCCCTTAGCCCACATAAGAACTTCTCCATCTATGAAGGCAACTCTATAGCCTTTCTTGTCTAAAGCTGATATGGAAAGTAAGTTCTTCTTTAATCCCAGTACATAGAGTAAGTCTTTCATTGTTATTGAGTTTTCTTAATCTAGTTTGTAGTTTGATTCTCCTACTCCCTTGATGGGATATTGATAATCATCTCCAAGAGTCACTTTCTGAGAAAACTTATTTTCTGAAATACAAGAGAGAGTATTTTTCTTACCCGTCATGTGTTTTGATGCACCGCTATCAATGCGCCATGTGTCCTCTCCAGGTGATACAGATCCTGAGAGAGCTGAGATCAAGACATGGTCCTTAATCATCTTCATAGGTGGTTCTTCATCTTCGGCTATGTGGGCATGTTGCCTTTTGTGCTTCCTCTTATATTCTTCTCTTCTGACTGGACAAGAATTTGCCTTGTGTCCCATCTTATCACAATGATAGCATTGTATGGATGAGAGATCTCGTCCCTTGCGTTGTCCTTTCTTCTGAAACTTTCTTGAACGAGATTCTTGATTGTTGAATTTGTTTGATGGTTGAGGTTCTCTATGAGTTTCCCTTTTGAAGTAGGGTTTCTTCCTTCCTCCTTTTGTATGAGTAGCTAGGGCTTGATCATCATCCCTTGCTAGTAGTGCTTCACGGTTGGCTACCCTTGTCTCTTCTTGGATGCATTCTTCCCATAGGCTCTCAAACTGTAGTTTCTCCTTTCTGGCACATACGGACTAGATGAAGGCATCCCAAGGTCTTGTGAGACCATTTAGGGCCGTTATTACGAATTCGTCTTCATTGATGGTGTCTCCAATCGCTTTTAACTGTTCTTTTATTTCTGAGATTCGGGAGAAATATTCTTGAATCATTTCTCCTTTCTGCATCTTGGTATTCTTCAATTGAGATCTTAGATTGATCTTTCGGTTGATGTTCTTTCCTTCGTATAGTTTGCTTAGAGAGTCAACCATCTCTTTCGGAGTTTTCTTGGACGATACATATGGGATCAGGTGGTCTTTGATTGAATCTGCAATGATTCTTTGAGCCTTGATTGAGTCCTTGTGATGCTTCTCTTTCTCTACGGCATCTTCAGGTTCCTCCACTTCTTCTTTGATGAATCTTGCTAGGTCATTCTTTGAAAGGATCAAACCGATCCTATACTTCTAGGCACAGAAGTTGTCTATGCCTTCTAGTTTCTCAACAAGTTTTGTGCTTGCAGACATCTTGTACTTGAGGCTATGAAAAATGACCAAAAATGAAAATGCTTAAAATCAAATTTTGACCTTACCAGGAGGTGCGCTTGGTTGAGGCGAGTAGCTTGGTGTACTTGGATCTGAGAAAATCCAATTTTTACCCCTTCAAATTTGATCTGCGGATTTCTGGACTGGTGCTTCTGGTACTTCTGGTACTCTGGTACTTCTGGTACTTTTGTGAAACTAGGGTTTCACTTTGCGGAAGATCCAACCACTGAAAAGGTGTGCTCTAAGTGCCAAAATGATCCTTGGGGGAGGGCGCAACTTTCTAGGTGGTTAGGGAGCTGAAAGGTTTCACTTTTGAAAAACCCTAATTTGCAGGTACTGCAACAGTGACGTTTTTCTCTTGCAAAATATGTTTCCTTCAGGTTGGCTCTGATACCATGTTAATGTTTATGCCATTATTATAGTTCTTTGCATTTAAATAGATAAGAGCAACTTAAGAACAAGATCACTAAGAAATACACATTTACAAGAGACACAACATTTATCCTGGGAAACCCTCTAGGGGAAGAAAACCCAGCGAAAACTTACTTATCATAAATTGCCAATACAATGTCAAGAGATAACTCAAACCAATACAGATAGTGCTCTTCAAAAGATGCGCCACTCTTTTCCCTCTCTCCAACTGGTAAGTTGCAGCTTGCCTCTTAAGAATGAGCAAGTGAGTTGTGTGATAAAGTGAGGCGCTAGCCTCTCTATATATACAAGACTGGCATGTGTGAAGGGTCTTCACTGGGAGGGCCGACCTCTCACTCTGGGTGGGTAAACCCACCTTTAATTTATTTCTGGGTCTCAATAATAACTGCTAGGGCCGACTTCTTATTCTGCCTATTACAATTGTCCGTTGACCAATCCGCAAAAGGGGATATGGTCCTAATACAATTATCGACATGATGAATCCACAATGGGGATTAATCCTATGAATAAAATAACAATAATAATAAGAATACTCTTTGCAGTTACATTATTTCAACACCTATTGGGCTAGTGCTCATTGGATGTGGGATGTTTTCGGGTGAAGACAACTCAAGGCCATGTAAGTGGATGAGGTGGTAAGGGATCAGGATGTCTGAGCAATGGGTGCAGTGATGATATTGGAATGTATGGCTTACTTGTGGGTGCCTCTGAAGAGGGTGAGATGCACCTTTTCATGGATGCAAATGTTTCCAAGCCCATTCATGCCTTTTATCTTCTTTATCTTATTGCTTTTTCTTTCAAGAGACTAGTTAGGGGACACTGCCCTAGCATGGTGACCAGTGGTGACAAATGTTACCCACAAGCATTTCATGGAAATGAGAAGGTTGGCTCGTGATGAGACCCCCTCTCTCTTGGCTATGCCACCAAGAGCCACTACCCTGGCGTGGTGACCAGCTGAATGGTAGTGTCATACCACTACATGCCCATGGACCTAATAGGCTGGCTCGTGATGAGACCCCCTATCCTCCAACTAGGTCTTGATTTTAATATTTTTTTACGGGTCCCTCTGTTTCTTGCTGAGAAGCCTTTTATTGCTTTCTCGGGGATCCCTGGGCGAAGCATCTGAAGGTTTCATTCTTTTGGCTTTTATCTTTTGGCAACTACTTTTACCCTTTGGGCCTTTAGCCCCTTGTTCCCAGAAGGTAAGGCACAACCCTTTTCTAGCTTGGAAAACCCAATGCTCGGACCAGTGTATGTGATGGATGAGAGGGAAAAAAGATGAAAAGTGGTAAGTATGGTGGGAACGGACGATGACCTTTCATGAACCCCCGCCCAGTGGCAAATCAAACCCTATGGGAACTAGCTTACTAGGGCATCTTGTCATTCCCCCCAGGTGTGGACAAGTGGAAAGGCATAAGGTCCAAGCAAACGTTAGAAGTAAAAGAATTAAATGCACATATTCAAATGTTTTGAGAATCAAAGTGACACATACCATGATACCCAGACTCATTACCTCATGGAGCAAGACCCAATGCTGCTGAAGGACCAGGCCGATGGGATGGATGTTGCTGCTGCTGACAAGGTGGAGGTGTTGAAGAAGAAAAGGATGGGTCCTCCAGGGCCAAGCTCAAGTCGATCTGGCTCTCAGTATTCCATGTCTTGGACCTGTGGGCCTCGAGACATAATCTCCTTAGTTATCCCTAGGCTAGGGGATAACATGTCCATCTTCTCCCAAAGTGTAGTCCAAAAAGCACTAAGAAATCTGCTATCCTTATCTAAGATGATGTCTCTTGGTATCTCAAAGTGCAGCTGGACCTTTTCAAAGGACATGTTTGCTGCTTCTTGTCCTTTGCTCGTCTTTTTACAAAGCATAAGAATGTACATCTTATTGAACTTGTCAACTACCACAAACAGATAGTCATGTCCCTTTCTGGTTGTTGGAAAACTACCCACAAAATCCATGGAGATGTTATCCTAGGGTCGAGTGCATATAGGTAAGGGATGGTATAAACCTTGCTTTTTGTTACTAGGCTTGTTGGTACAACAAACTATGCATCCTTTAATAAACCGAGCTACACCTTTTTGCATTTTGGGCCAATAAACTTACCTCTGTAAGTTGGAAACTATATTCCTAACATCAAAATGTCCTGCAAGCTTGGAGGTGTGAGCCTCTCTGATAAACTGCAATCTTTCACCTCTAGGAGCATAGAGTTTGTGTAGCTTGTAGAGCAAACCATTCTGGAGATGATAGCCAGCCTTATTGTCACCTTCTACTACATGAATTTTGCCCTGCAACTACTAAAACATCTCTTTAAAGTCCTCATCTTTCGTGTATGCGTCTTTGTATGCATCATGGGTAAAAGGATCCATGTGCATAAGAGTTCCTAAAGCTGTAATCTTGGATGTGGGTGGCCTTGAAAGGAAGTTTTCCAACTTATTGGTGCTTCCCTTATATTTGATGACTAGATGAAATTGCTGCAAAAGCCCCATCTACTTGTGTTTGTTTTGTTGAAGCTTACTTTGGCCCTGCAAATACTACAATGGCTGGTGATCAACGTGGGTTTTGTAGTGCTTCTTTTTCATAACAGCTTGAACTAGAGCGTAGAGTTCCTTATTGTACATAGGGTTGTTCAAGACTCCACCATGAAACATTTCAAAATGATACCATACTGACTTACTTGCTTGCATCATGATTGCTCCCATAGGATATCCACTTGCATCTGCTCTACTTTGAAAGGTTTTTGCAAAATAGGCAATACAAAAATTGGTGCTTGATTGATCTTTCATTTCAACTCATCAAAAGCTTTCTACTGATTCTATCCCCACTAGAAACTCTTACCACTAGTTGTTATGGCATGAAGTGGTGCAACTATAGTTGAAAAGGATGATATAAAGTTTAAACTTCCATATGTGTTACGCTGCCCTAACAAAACTTCTAGCTTCAATGACACTAGTAGGCACTAACCACTTGAGGATGGCGAACATCTTCATGGGGTCTATCTTGAGTTCCCCTCCACCAATCATATACCCCAAATGCAACAATGCTTGTTGAGAAAACCTACATTTCTTAAGGTTAGCCAACAATTGATTCTTTTTCAAAATTTGTAACACTTGCATTAGATTTGAGATATGCTCTTTTTAGGTAGAGTTATAAACCAATACATCATCTAAGTGCACTATCACAAATGAGTCTAGAAAGGGATGCAATGCGTCATTCATCAAAGTCATACATGTAGCTGGTGTTTTACATAAACCAAAAGGAATTACCAACCAATCATATAGTCATTGCCTTGTCTTGAAGGCAGTCTTCAAGGGGTCTTCTTCTTTAACTAGTACCTGATGATATCTCGATTTGAGATCCAACTTGGTGAAGTACTTGTCTTGCTGCAATTGATCTAACAAATCGTTGATCTAGGAAGAGGTTATTGATTTTTGAGGGTAATCTTGTTCAAAGCTCTGTAGTCAATAAATATTTGCCAAGTCCCATCCTCTTGAGTACTATGATGATAGGTGACCCACAAGGTGAGGTGCTCGGTTGAATTATTCCTTGCTACAACTGTTTCTTCACCTCATTACTTCCAAGAAGAACTATCTTTACAACCCAATATTTGGTAGGGAGGATTCATGAAATGACTATATCTCATGCTCCACTTCCCTCTTAGGTGGTAATCTTTTAGGTTGTTGAAACAATTCTTTGTATGCCTACAACAACTCCTCCAATTGATGTTTTTTCTCTTTAGTACATCCCTAAGGAGTTTCCTTTACTTTTACCGATTCATCACTTGGTTGATTCTCTCTTAAGAAAAGTAATATAAACTTTCTACTAGAACTAATCAATTTCTTGTCTTGGATAGCACTTACTAGAGAGATCTTGGATTTACCTTTGTGTTCATTGATGATGAAAGATTGCATCCCTCATATACATGTAGGGATAAGTCACAAGATATGTCCAAACCCCCCCTCGTGTTGTGTATCCTACGTGTCGGACACGATACATGAAGACACATGTTCGACACGTATACAGAACGTGTCCTGTTCACATGGCACGTTCCAAACACGTGTCCGACACTTACCCTCAGCGTGTCCCTAAAATAGGACATGTGTCATGCACAAAGAAGGACTTGGGCTCATGTTTTCTCATGCAAGTTGGAGATGTGAGGTGTTTTGGTGTGTAGCTGAGGGTTGTTTTTCCTTACTAATGCTATTTAAGGAGGTCCCCACCCCCTCCATTTCACCCACCCTAGTAATTGATGGTAATACTAAATTCTTCAAGTAAAAGGATGAAAATGAAAGATAAAGGAGAATACTACTATGAAAGATAAAGGAGAATGCCAATTTTACTTTATAATGGCATTCTCCTTTATCTTTCATTTTCATCCTTTTACTTAAATTTTTAACATTACCATTAATTGTTTCAGGATGTTTCAGAGTGGTTCCAACCTCATTGGACTTCATATGGAGAAAGTAGAATTTTAGGTCCTGTTATCGCACAGTTTGTAGCTAGGAGTAGAGGTTGTATGGTAGAAGGCCAAACTGGCGTAACAGGAACCTATCCCACCCAATGTCACCACGATGAGTAGGTTCTTTCTCTTTAGGGAGGTTAGGCCCAGGGGAGACATCCCCGGTGACCTGGGGTTTTGAAAGGGCAAAGGATAATAGGACAAGGACAAGTTCCCCCTTTCACAGATCACCGCCAATCAAATAGTCCCGGCTAAACAACCAATAATAAAGTATAACCAAAGAAAAGAAAAGCACCTGCTTGAGACAACACAACAAGGAAACTGATACGTGCAATCTTTGGTTAGTACTTCATATACATTAAAGACTATCTGATATTCAATATGAGAAATTTAAAAGTAAATGTTGACGAAGTCAATGTTTACAAAATAGTAATGGCAGTAATGTCACTTCATCAATAAATACTAGAATGATACAACATTCAATATAAAAAATAACTTCTTAACTCAATTAATGCCTCCAACTACCATTCAATTACTCAAAAGACAAAACGTTGCTACAATAAAGATGAAATATTCAATGATGACGTGAGCAACTTAGGGTTAGTAGGTTAGTCTAGGCTAGGGTTAGTGTAGTTAGGCTTTCAATTTCAAAAGGTTTGAGAGTGTTTAGATCCAATTCTACTTCAACGCTGAAGGTCTTGGGATCAGTGCCTTAGGGTAGAATGGAGTCAATAAGTGAAGGACGCACAGGTTGAAGGAGACAAGATTTCAAAGGACTAGAGGGAAAAGTTTCAAGGTGCTGCAAAAGAAGGGCCTCAAAGACAGAACCCTAGGGGAGAGAGGCTCACTCCGGTGTTGCAAAAGCAAGGCCTCATGCTCTCTCCTCCTTCATGGCAAACGACTAGCTCAGATGAAGCACAAAATCAAGACTAGAAGGCTTAATGAGGGAGAGTGTTGTTACAACAAGGCTCTTTTATCAAACCCTAAAGGAAAAACAACCCTAAGTGTAGATAACCTAGGCCTGGGATGTCTTCCTCCTCTTGGATTCTTAAAGGGTACGACTAGCACAGGGGAAAGAGAAACAAGGAGTGTAGCTATGGCTAGGCTCTCTTCCTCTCTTTCAATGGCTGAAGGTTTCTCTATCAGGGGACATGAGACAAGGACCTACTCATCTTGGTGACATTGGGTGGGATAGGTTCCTGTTACGCCAGTTTGGCCTTCTACCTTATAGCCTCTACTCCTAGCTACAAACTGTGCGATAACAGGTCCCATTCAAAATTCAGTAGACTTAGCAGTTTTCAGGATTTCAAGATTGGCAGGATTGCAATGTTTCCAGTGTCATGTATGAGGGTATGGAACTATCATTTAATCAAGAGAACCAAACCCTTTATGTACCTCAATGTTGGTGACATTGATTGTTAAACTCTTTTGTCACGACCCTAGTAAAAATGTACCCTTCACTCAAGTATAAACTCTTCTCTTTGTCATCGTGTCAGGTGACTTAGTGGTGTATGTGCACACCAACCTCCGTCTTATATACAGGCATAGAGAAGAGTGGTTGAAGGGAAAGACAAATATGTGGGATGTGTTTCCTGATGATATGGGTTTGAACAACAGTGTTGAGTTGGCATTAGCCAACTTGGATCTTAATGAACTAGTGCTAGAGCCGGTCACTTTTGATGATGGTGATCCTTTTGAGGGGTCATCCTCCACATCAACAAATGCACAAATTGCATTGGATATAGGGGAGGAGGAGGAGGAGGAGGAGGATGGAGGAGAGAGTAGTGGTAGTCATGCCAATCTTGATGATTATGACATGGAGGACTACTCACAATCACGACCCATGAGCTATGCGGTTCTTCCATCGACGGTTCTAGTATCTACCCTATGGTTATTTTGTATTTGTCATTGGCATTCCCACCTATAGTATCAATGAATCTAACTCGGTATCTATCTACATTGTAATACATTTTGATTTTGATGACTTAATGAGATTGAGAATGCTGCAGCTTATGGTTCTAATTTCTTGTGTTCAGTGTTTGTCATTTGATCATCATTGATGTTACAATGCATTATGTTACATGTTTTGTATCATGTAAATCTTCTAGTTTCTAACAAAATATGAATCTTTATGTCTATATTTCATTTTTGTATGTGTAATTAATTTTTTTTTTTCATATATATAATTTTTTTTTCATATATAATAATAATAATAATAATAATCTACTTTTAAGGTCACGGCCAAACCATCCACCAAATTGGTGTATGAGACCCCCTTCGCCCAACGATTTGACTGGTAAAGTCTACGGAGTTATACATACTGTACCCCCCTCTGGATTTGAACTTGTGACCTCTTAGGAGTAAATGCATGTTCTTAACCATTATATATATATGTGTCCTCCGTGTCCTGTTTCCGGGGGTCGTCGTGTCCGTGTCGGATACTCGTATTTCTGTGTCCTCTGTATCCCGTGTCCCCGTGTTAGGTGAGTTAGATGTAGGGGCTTCCAAACACTACACCACACACATCAAGTGGTACTACATATACCTCCACTTCATCAATATAGTTTGCACTTATAGAAAATTTGGACTTACACTGTTTAGTGACCTTGAGATTTGCATCGTTACTTACCCATACTAATCCATATAGGTTAGGATGATCATGAACTTTCAATACAAGCTTGTCGACCAAATTTTCTGCTATGAGTTTGGCTTGTGAAATCGAATCAAATAGAGCATCCACCTTTGTCTTCTTGACCCAGATCTTGATATGGAAGAGTTTAGTCATCTCCTTCTTTCCTTTTGATGAAGGCTATTCAGGTTCACCTTGTTTTGCACTGTAATGCAGTCAATCTTTTCATTCACATCCAAGCTTCTCTCTACCAAGTTGCCTGAACCCATGGCTAGCAAGTTCTTCTTCTTGGCATCCTTCTTCTGGTTTTGTGGATTTAGCTCCGGATGTAGCTTCCAACGCGTATCTTTGGTGTGACCATCAATATTACAATGGTTGCATTGGTTATTTGGATCCTTGCACTATGTGCAGTGGCTTTTGTCATCTTGTCCTTTCCTTTCCACTTCTTCTTTGTCTCCTTGTAAGCATCTTGGTGGTATTTTTGTTTGGAACCAATTGGTTGTCCTTTCTTATTGCTTATTTTCTCCAGGTACTGTGCTTGCACATATGGCTCATCAACTATACTAGGTTTAAAGAGAATCACTTGCTTCTATAAATCACTGTGTAGACCTCCAAGATACTCGAGGAGTGTGTTTAGGTTCTTGGGAGATATACCAAAGATAATCACCATTTTTGTGAACTTGGTGGTGTAATCGTGCACACTCTTCTGCCCTTTCCATTGCCTAAAGTGATGCCAATGGATCCACTAGTCCTCTTCATACCCAATAGGGTAGAACCGAGACTTGATGAGGGTTTTAAATGCCTTGCACTTATTTACTAGTGGATCACCCTCTAGCCTAAGTGTCTCGACTCTCTATGTGTCTTTCTCACTAGGTTAGGGCATGTCCGTCTAGTTTCCATCGAGCAAATGAAATCTTTTTCTCTTCTTCTATATTATGGACACTAAAATAGACTTGTAATTGTTGCAACCAATGATTCAACTCAACAACATCAATCTTACCTTGGTAGGGTTTGATGTCCACTTTTACTTCAATTTAAATAGTGATTGTGAAGAAGGCATGACATGGGAACTTGGTTGCTATTTCTTTGGCTCTTTTTTTGGCTCCTTTTCTAGGTCTTCATTTTCTCCCAATTTCTTGTCCGATCCATTTTTTGAGTTAGAGCCACCAACCTCCCTAAAATGTCCAAACTTGTTCACTAGAGTCGCCATGAGGAGGGCCATGTTGCGAGAGATATCAATGACTTGTTCATCCAACTTTGAAAATCTCTTCTCTGCCTCATCTCGAGGGTTGTTATGACTAGACTCCTCCGCCATGGCTAGGATTCTAAGACTTCCTTCTTAAGCCAATTCTTGGATCCCACAACTTCCCCCAAATACCCCAAAGAAAACTGCTCCGATACCAATGCGATCTATAAATTGTTGTGGATATTTCATTGGAATAATTCGTCCGAACAAAAGTTACAATATTTTGAAATCTTTTATTATGTTGTTTCTTACCTTAGATCTCATATTTATTATTACTAGCGTATTGCCCAAAATTATAGAAAAAATTGAAACATAAATGAAAGAAGCAAGCAAATGAATACACCATCCACACCAATGAACACAAGAAGTGACTTGGGAAACCTTATATGAGAGAAAACCCAGCTAGAAGGTGAGGCCTATGCTCTGCTCTTTTTTTCTCATTTATAAAATGGAAGTACAAAGAATGGGGTACTCACTATGGACTGTCCATGGACACTGTGGCCTGAATGGCTGCTATAAAATGAAAATCTTCCACCTCCCCTGTTATGCTTCAATATCCCACTCTTAGATACTCTTTTCAACTATGGAACAATAACAATACCAAAAGAGTGGAACCCCCTTCTTTCATAGTGGCCCTGTATTTAATGTAGGCCAATAGTTGTCTAGGGTTAGGATTTTTGCATGTGTCAACCCTAAATTAGTGTTAGGATTTTGGACCCTCTAGAGTCTTCTTGAAAGGCCACACGGACTAGCCCCACATGTGTGAGTAATGGTGGTTGATGTGTCATCCATTTGGTACCATGGTGGCCAATAGGGTAGGTGAACTTGCAGGAGGCATAACTTCTGCATATGAACTCTGATTAAGGTTATTTTTGCACATTTGGAAAACTTACGGTGTGTAAAACAGTGTCTAGGGGGAGGGAGCCTTGGTTGCAATGTTTTGACCGTAAAAATTGCCATTTGATGCTCCAAACGGGCTTTGGAAGTTTCTGAACCCCAAATCACCAAACTAGGATTTCCCCCCCTTCAAGGCAATCCGATTTTTCCACCTAGAAAGTACTGAGATAGATGACAAATTAGAATAGGAAATTCTGCTTAGATTGGGCACTTTGCAACTTCTTTGGAGGCATTTCGTGTTCCTATCTTCACTTATTGTATAACCTAGTCTTGTGAAATTTGTCCTTTCCTGGAGGGGCCAACTTGCAAGCTTTTGTCATGTGACACTGGCCACTGGCTTCATGGTATTTTGAGTGATGCAGTTTGTCCTGCATATGTGATGGTGTTAATAAATTACATTCTTTTCCACTTGGGCTTGCTTAATTTTTTTTTGTCTTACCACCATTTTGTATTGCTTTTTGCAGTCAAAAAGGATTCTTGATAAGCTATTCTGCTATGCTGTCTAATGCCTTTGCATGACAATTGCAACTGAAAAGACTTTCTGTTTATGGTTGAGGATAGCTCTCATAGGCAATGATGGTTCTTATCACATGCTTTCATGTCAAGAGATTACTCTTCCTCTGCTGCAGTATTTTATGTGGCAGTGTGTTGTCTGGTTGCACCTGTAAACTATTCCTAAATTATAGAGCACTATTGGTTATCTGATCTGTTTGTTTGCATACATAATATTTCCACATTGCAGTCAGGATGGATGATCCTACATTGGCTTTTTTGTAAAGACATAATTCTATATTAATTTGTCAGAAATCCTTTGTATTGACAAGTAGACCCTGAACCTGTGTATCTGTAGCTAGGTTGTGCATCAAGCAATGGGATAGCTTTACTCAATTTTACTGTTTCCTTCAATACTTAGAATGTGGAATTCATACAGGAGATAGGGAGCCATTTCTTCAATATTTGAGATAAATAGTTCTGTTATCGCTCAGATCTATTCCATGCAAACCTAAGCAAGAACTATGCGTAATTAGCCCAATGTCACCACTAATCATTCCTCCGTTCATCGGACTGGTGCTTTTCCAATTGCAGGGGGGTGTCCCTAGTGTTCATGCACTGTCAATCACTTAGAACAAATTGCTTGGTTAGTATGAAAGATCAGCACATAAAATAATTTCCCTTGGTATGCGTGCAAGCAGCCAAGGACATAAGAATGTTTATATTTAAATGATACGAGAGAATTCCAATTCACACAGCTAAATATGAAAGAAGGAAAGAAGGCGAATGTTCACTTTAAATGATCGATACATCAAGTAAAGGCACTTAGGCCACCCACATCACTGCAGAAAACAAGATTATTGAACTATTGAATTCAGAAATGTGTGAAAGACTGTGTAGTCAAACTCTATAATTGTATTAGTCAAAAGATTGTCTGCATCATAGAGACAAATACTAGACTGGCTGCAATATTATGCTCTGCAAAGAGTGTAGGCAGCAAGAAAAGAAAGAGAGAAAGAAAGAAGAGACGGAAGAATAAGGCTGCTGGCTGCTCACTGAAAAAACTCTACCTAAACAATGCCATTTTCTCTGCCTTTATAACTCTCTAAATTCCCAGAAAAGGAGACGGCCAGCTCATGCAAATATATTTGCTGTTAGGTGGCTGTAATAAGTGAAGTAAACTGCTGTAAATAATCACATGATGATAAAAGCAATAAATATCTTTGAAATTCTCACTAGGATGAGGTCGACCTTCTCCATAAATAACTAAGCTCATGTGCTCCCCCTAAATTCTCCTTGTGATGTTGACTTAACTCAAGACAAGTGAGCTTTTTCCTTAAATAAAATTTCCAAATAAGCCGCCTATTTCCAATAACAGTTTTTCCTCCCTCATGCACACTAATTAAGGAATTCGCCTTAGCCAAAAATAATCCTCACCCATTCTCCATTTACCAAAAAAGGCACCTAGGGTTTTCTTGAGGAAATGAGGCTGCCACGTGTCAAACTGGAACCAGGAGAAGGCACCCTCACCTGCCAATAATACCACTGCTAAATATAGACATGCCAAAAATAGTAGTCCAGCTCGTAAAAAGTAGGAAAGACAAAAATTGAAGGGAACTGCTAGGAGATCACTATCAAATATAGCACACCTAAAAATGGGCACTGCTAAAACTAGCACCATCTCGCATGTCAATGAAACCAGTCTCATTGGATTTGAATTTTTGCAAGGAATCCAAATATATGCTCAGAATTGTCATATGAGCCCTCAAACTGTAACTGCTAAACATTGCAGTGTCTCGCATGTCACCAGAAAAAGCTCATCGGCATCGTGGGCTTGCAAGGATCCCAAATATGTGATCACCTCTGACCTGTGGACCTCCAAACTCTGACTCCTAGAAAATAGGAAGACTGCCAAAAATAGCAATTTTCCCCAAAACTGATGAACATGCCTTTAATTTCCGTGAAACTTGATGTACCTGTCACTGAATACCAGCTTGATGAAAGCTAGCTGGATTTTAAACCTCAAGTTGCACAGGAAAATTTGGGGGTTAACAAGTTAAAACTTAAATGTATGTGCGAGAAGATCAATACTTTGATATTGAAACACTGCTCTGGTCCACTTTTATTGTAGAAAAGAAGTTATATTAGTCATTGAAAAACATTGTACTATCTACTTCCATTGATTTTAGAGCCTATTCAATTGTAAATTACTTTCCAATTTCTCTAAAATTCAGAAGTATCAATCTAGAAAAGTATTCTTTTAAAGGATAATGTGTTAGGATGCTTATTCTTCTGATATTAGTGTTCTTGGGAATTTGCATTGTGAATTTTCTGAAACCAAAGTTGTCATATCAGGTAGAGCAGAGGAGAAAAGAAGCCCTTTCCAGGACAGGAGAAGAAGGATCAGCAGCATTAGAGGGGTCATTGCTAGATGTCGTTTCTCGGTATTCTTTTATGGACCTTTGGCCATGCTCTTCAAGAGACTTGGACCACATTGCACGTCAGGAGGTATTGTATCTCAACTTGAAACAGCGAGTCGAATTTTCTTGTTTTTATTGCTGGATCTCACTTGTATTGTCTTCTTTTTAATGCTTCCAATATTACAATAAAAAATGATTTCTTTACATGTTGTGTTGAAGTGTAACTAAGGGATTCTTGTTAGTTTACCTGTTTCTGTAAGATTGTTTGACTCCTGCTGTGAGAGGCACACATTAGGGGGAGAGACTCTCATGAGGGCAAGTTGTCTCATAGCCCCTTTTCACCTATTTTTTGAGACATGGAGTTACTGGGACTGGGAGGGCACAATACTTAAGTTGGCACATGTGGAGCACAATACTCAAGTTAGTTACTTGGAGAAGTGTGCTTGGTATTAGTTGTGATGTAACCATTTACACTTGGCACATGTGAGGCATGCTATTTGAGGAAGGGCTTATTCTCTTGGGTTGAGGTTTAACCTTATTGGAGGAAGATTGCCTTGAAGGACACATGAGTTGGTTAGAGTAGACTTTGTCAAGGTGGAACTTTCCACTTGTAGGCCTTGTCTAGGATTTTTCGCTACTTGTAACTCACTTCTTCTCCTACTCTATAATAGGAAGGAGGAACAGATCACTTCACAACATTAGTGCTTTGCTTGTTTTGCTTGAGTAGAGAAGAGTAATGTGATAGTTGTAGTGTGATGAATGTTAGAAGCAATGTACTCTTGGAGAAGTGCTTTAGCATTGTGAGCTTTTGAGAAGCTATGTATGTAATTGTCTTTTGTTGGAAATAAAATATGATTGCTCGTGCAAAGTGTGTTTGCTGTTCTGATTAATATTTTTACTTTTGGAGTGTTACAGATTTAGTATGCTGTCCTGATATGTTCCAGATCTCTCTTTTCATAGGGCTGTTATTTGTTTACTGCTGGGCTGTTGCAGAATTATCATGCTGATCTGATTCTTAGATCTATTTGCTATTTCCTGCTGGAATGATCTAACCTCTTGATTGTTGAAATATTGTAACTGCAAAGAGTATTCTATTTATTATTGAGCTATTATTCATTAGATCAATCCCCTTTTGTGGATTGATCATGTCACGCATTGTAATTGACCAAATCCCCTTTTGCGGATTGGTCAAACCCTAAATATATTATGCAAATTGAGAAGTCGGCCCCCAGGCCATTTAAAGTGGTTTTAACCACTAAGAAGACAAGTCGGCCCTGCCCAGTGAAGAGACACCTTTCTAGCTCCTGCCAGTCTGTATAAATAAAGGAAGCCAATGCCTCATTTGATCACTCACTTAGCTCACTCATCTAGCACGCAAGTTTGAAGGAAGCTGCAGTTTCCAGTTGCCGGAAGAAGGAAGAGAGAGAGGCGCATTGCTCAGTGGAGGATATTCTGTAAATTTTCAGACCCCAACCCAGTTTCAGTCTCGCTGATTTTTCAGCCAATGTTTAATGCCCAAACCAAGTTTTATATCAGCAAATAAAACTTAGCAGAAAATTAACTTCAGAACTGAAACATGAGGATTCTGAACATCATTTATAATGCAGAAATAAAATATCAGCAGCATATAAAACTCAGAAAATTAATGACACAGAAATTTTCGGTCTAACATCGACCCTGGAAAAACACACAAGGGGAAAACCAGTGAGAGAGGGCTTTTTATTATTTATGGGCTACTGAAATTCTTTTACAACATATTCATCTTCAGAAATTTACAAACTTATCTGGACATTCCTTTAGCTTGCTTCTCGATTTTTGAACCAGAAATCCGTACCATTGTACAGCTGTCACAACATTAAATGCTGTATAGACTGTCCTCGAAATGCATGCCAAATCTCTGCTGCAACTGTACGGAAAACCCAGATTAACAAATGCCTTGAAAAACATGCCCAACACCTTGAAAACCGTGCCCAAAAGTTATGGCAGTACGGCGCTCGTTTTCTGTGCAGGTCCGTACGGACTGTACGGATTTTATTTACCCAGAAAATCGTGCCCAACACCCTCGATTTTTGTGCCTGAAAAGTACTGTACGCCAGCCTTGGAATGCGTGCCAATCTTTCCAGAAATCCATGTTGCTGTTCTCCTCAATTTTTGTGCACAATAAATGCTGTCTCTCCTCCTACAAACGCTATCTCTCTTCTCAAAGCTTGACCTCTCTCTTCTCTTTTTGCTATCTCAACAAAAATGCATGAACAACCCAAGAATGGGTGCGCCCCTCTACCCTAATCGACCTCATGAGGTAGGTGAGGAGTTTTCTAATCCAATGGCTGAGATTAGATTAGATGTGTGGCTGAGATTTGATGTCTCTTCATTCACCCTCACTAAAGTCATAAAGTCACCTTTTAATTTGCATCTCACAAATTAAATGACTTGGGCCCACATTAGGCACTTTCTCACGTCTTAGGCACCTAGGGATGAGAAACACTTGCCTAGGTACTTTATTTAATTAAAAATTTAACACTCTCTCATACTGAGGAAAGTGTTACTCACCATTCCAAGCTTGTCCCTGAAAAATACAAACTTGCCTCTGCCCAATGCCTTGGTGAGTATGTCTGCAACTTGCTCCTCTGTAGATATGTATTGTAGCTCCACAACTCCTCTCTGAACATAGTCATAGATGAAGTGATAACGAATCTCGATATGCTTAGACCGGTCATGAAAAGCTGGATTCTTCGAGAGTTTAATGCAACTCTGATTATCACTGTAAATCACAGTAGGCCTCAACTGCACACCGAACAATCCCACCAGCATCTTGCGAAGCCAAAGGGCCTCACAACTGGCTTGACTGGCTGCCATATACTTAGCCTCTGCAGAACTCAAAGCCACTGACTTTTGTTTCCGACTGAACCAAGACACAACTGTTGATCCCAATCCAAAACAACACCCTGAAGTGCTTTTCCTATCATTGACACATCCTGCCCAATCGGAGTCTGTATAGCCAACCAGACGAACTCCATCTCCTCTCTGATAGTGCAAACCATAATCTACCGTACCACAAAGATACCTGAGCACATGTTTTGCTGCCACCCAGTGCACTCTCCTAGGCTCCACCATGAACTGACTGAGAGTGTTGACAACAAAACAAATATC
>ML831671.1:4884-36739 GCA_009831015.1 Picea engelmannii | reverse complement strand
TAATCATGGGTATACCCTCCAAGGAGCCCGAGTGAGTTTGGCCAACGTCGATTCCAGGTACCGTGAAGACTTGCCCCTTCACAGTCACCTTGTGTAAGACCCTAAAAAGATAGGCCACTAAGGTTACCACCGACAACAATAAATCCTGGGGGGACAGTCGATATTCCGATCCACATGCAATGGCAGGGTATCTAGCGCGAAATCAACTCGAGAGGATTCCACTCATCATTGTGGTTATACCTCCAAGTGACCCTCATAATACGTGCAATATCTACACCGATATCAACAAAGCAGGGTGAGTAAATCTATCAATATCAATGTGACCTCGGGTTTGACCCTTGTGTGAGAAGGGCTTCCCAGGACAAAATGTTGTAAATGGAATTTGACACTCCTTAACACAAGATGCTATTGTGTGTTTTGTGTTTTGGAGAGTGTATCTCTCTGCCTATTCCAAAGCGCTAGCCTAGCTAAATGTTGGTGTAATAGAGCCCTAGAAAAGAGTTACTAGTTAAATTTTAAAATTGCACAATGTTATTAAGGGTTGTTGTTACTCAAAGGAAACGGAGATGAAACTGATGTTGTGTGAGATTCTGACCCAACAATGCATAGATAGGAATGAAATATATCAATTTTCGTTCGATGAATCCTATGTACGGGAGGGAAAGAGAAGTGTTCCAGAACAAACTTGAACTACGATACACAATTTCCTTTACAATGCAATCTCAACGAATCACACAATAATGACAATTCTCTTATTTGTTCTTTTTCAATAATTTCAACAATTGATTTTCAATATTTCCAACGAAAATGCTTTTAAAAGAAAAATATCTTTTACTTTTCAAAAAGGATCCACACCATGATGGTGAAAGTGAGGAAAACCAATAATTAATGAGCAAGCAATAAACAAAAACCCAAACCAATATTTCAATGGAAACAAAAATGACAAGCAGACAAAACTAGTCTTTTCAATTGCATGAGAACAATGATCTTCCAAATAATGAGCAAATGAGAAAGACAAAGAATCCCAACTTTCAAACCGATCATCGGCTCTTAACCAAACAAGTATTCAGATTCCAGGATCAGAGAGTGTATCCTTGCTAGGAGAGTCAAGAGATGAGAGTTGAGAAAAAGAAAAAAATGGACAGGAAGAGCCTTTGATTTTCGAAGACTGATCGTGCACAAAATACGAAGACAAGAAAACATCAACCAATGGTCCAAGAGGTTCTTTTCAGACACCTATACTGATCTGGGCAGCTGAACATGCAAAAATCTCAAATCCAAAATTTTAAAAAGAGGGTTCACAGGCTATCGGTGTTTCACAGTGCGAGAATAGGTCATTCTCGCAGGCTAGCTTTGAGCATAGTGCGGGAACCTCGCATTGAACTTAAAAGCAGAGTGCGAACTCAAGGTGTTCTCGCAGGCCACTATGAGGTTCAGTGCGAGAATGCCTGAAACTAGGCAAATTTTTGGAAAAAGACAAAAAAATTGAAGGGACTTCTAGACTCAGAGGGTCTATTAGGGTGTCCTGGAGACTCAGAGATTGATAGAAATGGAGAAAGGTAAGGCAAGAGCAAATGGCCAAGGAAAAACACCAAAAACCACAAAAAAAATGGGTTGCATCCCCAGTGGAGTCGCCAATTTTGTTATCGGATTAATTGGTAGGTGCGAACACTAATAGATCTCCCTAGATCCACCTGGATCTAGAACAAAACAGGACATGACATGACTCTTTCCCTAAGTTATGACCATTGAATTAGCTAGAAAGGAGGAACAAGTGGCATACCTTAGTATCACTTCCTAGGGTCTTTGTTGCTCTCACTTCGCTCCGGTGCTCTCGTGAAGTCAAGACCAAGAAAACACAAACCAACCAAAGTGAAGATGGCAAAATATATTCAATTGTCAACTTATGTGTATGATCAAGGAATTACTCAATAAAGTAAGAATGACTTTATGGGAAAAAGACGTGTCGTTGTATCATATTAATCGAAAGTAGAAGATACAACCCGATTGCCTTGATGTCGCAATCTTCCTTTCGGTGACTCTTCGTTCCAACACACACACTTGCTCGATCCTTGCATGAAGAAGATCTGAATCCTCTTGATAGACATGCTAGAGTCTCCAAGCTCCTGTTCAAGTTCGGTCCTTCACACAATTCCTTCACCAATTCTCCAATTAATCTTGCTTAACATTTTTCGTGAGAATCCTATCAATATATAGAAGAGGATGAGATGGTTACATAGATGAGAATGATCCCACCAAATCAGGGAAACCAGTAAAATGATAACCATTCGCATGCCAACCCATTCTCTAGAAGATTCCCTTCTAGAACCCTTGAGACTTCTTCCTTTTTCCAAGCTTGAGAACAAGTTTGCACCCTAGACATAGAGCACAGTGCGAGAAGTTTGCACCCTAGCTGAAGGCAGCCTACGAGAATGGGTCATTCTCGCACCCTATGCTATAAGCAGCCTGCAAACTCTCTTCAAAAATATGTTTTCTGAAAGGAGATGAATGTCACTTTTCTCAGGATAAAGTTCTTGTTGGGAGCTTGAGTACACCATCAAGATGACCAAAATCATGGGTAAGAGTGACTGAGACCAGGTTTTTCTTCAGACCTGGAACATGCATAACAATTTTCAATTGAAATGGTTTACCTGACTCCCTCTAAAAGGTAATGTACCAATACCAGTTGCACTGTATCATCCATCGTCGCCCATCTCTATATGAATTCTGAGATCTTTATCCTCCAAGTCAATGAAAGACTCTTTATCTCCCATCATGTGGAATGAAGCGCCACTATCCAAATACCACACCGATCCCAATGCACTTGAAGCCATGCATGCGATCAAAGAGAAATCAAGCTCAAATTGTGAGACAAGAGCCTCACCAGTTGCAGATCCAGAAACCATCTTATTATTCTTCTTCTATGGACAGTTAGTAGCGAGATGCCCATGTTCGTGATAGTGAAAACACTTCACTTTGGACAAATCTAGCTTCTTGACTTTAGACTTGGATTTTGGACAGAATTTCTTCCCTTTCCTCTTCCTTGCCATGGCAGTCAAAGCACAATCCTCTTCATCATCGTGCTTTGATGAAGATCCATCTCTGGTGTTCCGCCTGAACTCCTCTTGTACTAGATTCTACCACAGTCGTTCCCAATCCGACAATTTTTCCCTTCCATTGACAAAGTCTAGATAACTATGCCAACTCTTAGGAAGCCCTAGGAGCGCCAAGCTCACCAAACATCAGCAGCGATTGTTATTCCCACACTTCCAAGCTCATCTCTATCAATGTAATTCTTCAAGCCATTGTCTTCGAGTACTGCCTCCATCCTGTCCTTCCAAGCAATGTAGTTAGAGTTGCCTTCGAGTGCATACTCCAACCTCAAGCCATTGAAAGACATTCCGATCTTGAATCAACTGTTGCACCAAGAAAATCTTGCAAATTCGAATGTTATCCAACCACCAAAACTGAAATGTTGCAATCTCTCTTGCCCTAGGAGGTTCGCACCCCACCTGAGAGCAACCTGAGGGAAGTTCGCACCCTGCCTGTGTATAGCCTACGAAGTTGCCTGTCAAGTTCGCACCCTGCCTGTGTATAGCCTGCGTACTTGCTTGGGAAGTTCATATTGTACTTCACTGTAGGGTGAGGGGAGTTCGCACTTCTCCCTTAAGCAGCCTGCGAGAATCACCTTGAAGTTTGCACCTCTCCTTTGTCTAGGGTACGAGAATTTCTGCTTTGAGAAATGAGCGTAGTCTACAGTACTAAAGTTTGCACCCTGCTAGAGATGGGACCTGCGAGAATGAAATTATGTTCGCACCTCACTTCCGTAGCTCCATGGCCTCCGTGGCTCTGATACCATGTAGAAATTTCAGTACAAATTAAGTATTTCCTGCAATTCTCCTGATCTAACAATTATACGCCACTGTTAAATACATAATTGCTTCTACTATTATTCTTGTGGAAAATTAAACCACGATCACAACCACAATCTTAAAGTGAAATATCAAGAACACACAACACATAAGTTTTGCATAAAGCTAAAAAACCCACTATCATATATTGTGTATATCATTAATCATGAAACAATCTCATACAAAACTCTAATCCAAGAGCTCTAAGTACAATACAATCATCTCACACTGTCATACACAAATCAACAAATACATGTGCCAATTCCTGTGTCTAGACAACTTTCCTCCTTTGCACAATATATGCACTTCGAATTCTCACAATGATTCAAATTGCCTAGTTTGCACATGCTCATAAGCAAATCCACTGCATGTGTGATCAAATCACAACTGATAGCCAAACTGTCCCTTTCACCTGTTATCTCAACTGGGTCTCCACTGGATCTGACATGCATGTAGTTAATTGTGGCGAATCTTCAGTTGCATGTGAGTTCACTGATTAACTGAACTCTCACTGGTGCATGTTTAGTTACAACTAGTACAATTGATCTTAACTCACTTAACTGTAGTTATAATTCTGTTACAAATCCAACTCACTCAGTTATGAATGAAATAATAGATTAATATTTATTGTCTAATTTATTTAAGGGAAAAGTAAATTAGACACATGTTTCTTGTTGACTTTTCAACAAAATATAATCGTAAAAGAGTAGGACTTCTTATAGAATAAACGGTACTTAACTGCAGTACCACAAGTTGAGAGTCAAGTTGAATAACTAAGCGACGAATGCCAAGTAAGATAGCTTGAATCAACAGCTCAATAATTGTGCTATATTCCACGGAATTTTTAGTAACACGACCAAGACATATACCATGTAGACATATCAACTCATTGGTAGGTGTGTCGATTTCCCATGCAGCAGAAGCAAGGTTTTGTGTATTGTGGCTAGTTTTAGAATGAAAGAGATGTGCTCATTTTTCCATAGAGAATATAGCAATATTGTTACCCAACCATAGGCACAAAGGTCACCCCTAAGCACCTTAACTTTGACACATAGAATAATTCTTGTAGCAGAGCAATATCCAACTAAGGCTAGCATACCTTTCTCCAAGAGTAGCACACCAAGGAAGAATAACCAAAAACCAAGCAGAAAGTCCAAACCATAACCAAGAGACCAAGTCCAACCAAAATCCAAAATCCTAGTTGCAGTAGTTGCAGTTGCACTCCCTCTCCAAACTTGCACACCACTAGTCTTATGGAGTTTGGTGACGATTAAAATCGCAATGATGAATTATGCTCACAAAGGATTGCTAAGTTCTATTATTTATTTATGATGATAATAATTAACTAGTAGGTGGGACCCCCTTGTAGACTACAGGCACAAAGATAGACATGTTACACTTATATGTTGTTGTTGTTATGATGTTTCCTACACAGTCCTATACAATGTTGATGCAGTCTTGGTTTCATTTGATATGACAACATGGTTGGTTGATGCATTGTTGTTAAATGATGTTGATATTCACTTGCAATACAAGGCAGTGCTACAAATATGAGGATTATGTTATGTTACAGGTGTTATGTTATGTTATAAAATTGATTTTAAAAAAATATATTATACATGATTTTAGGCAAAGAGATAATATGATTATATGGGAGCTTGATCAAAACAAAAAGAAAAACTATGTATGAGTTCTAATGCTATGGAAAAAAGATTATATATAAACCTTGTGACATATGTGAAATGGTGGACCTAGTTGCTATACTATGCATTGGGTTAAAGGATCATGCGATTTTGTTTAAAGGATTATAGGGAAGTGCATATGATAATGTTAACATATGGTTGTTATTGAAGTTATGATATGTTTCGGGTGGCACAGTATGCATTGGATATAGCATCGAATCTTTACTATGGATATGGCATTGAATTTATGCAATGGTTATTGTGTTGGACTTAATGGTTGAAATTATATTAATGGTTGGCTAGTACGTAGAATTGAATAGGGCCAGGTGAGGAAGCAACGTGCATTTACTGCACATTACTCCAAACCACCCTTGAGCCTGTCACCCTAGCCATAGTTGCATTTTTCTCTGTTGGTTGTGGAAGCTCCGCAATTTCAGGTTTTGGAAGGGGAAAAATCAAACCAACTCTTTATTGAAGCAATTTTTCACAGGTATAGTTCGTTGCTTTCCATCTATGATGGACTCTCCATATTATGAATCAAATGGTGGCTCAAGATTGCATGGGTTCTGTGTTTTCTTGATTTTTCGACTGAGTGTCAATATTGTGTTATATGTTCTCTCTGATTACTATGAAATGTTGGAATTTTAAAGGGAAGTAATGGGTGTTATTGCTTTGTAAACTCTGCGCATTAGTTATTGATAAAATGAATTCGGTCAGCTTGGATTTTTATGATGATTCTCTGTGGAAAATGGCAACGATGGTGCAACGAGCTCTAAGTTTTATTGTCGTGGGGTTTTACTACCAGTTTGGGTATCGGTTGTTGTCTATCCTTTTTTTGTCTCTATCGTTGTTGTGGTTCTTTATTTAGGTTGCAATGCAACTGTCGACAGTAGTGTGGTGTTTTTTACTAAGCCCCAAGCTATTGTTTGTATGGCTTGTTCTTTATTGCCATTATCACCGAAAGCATTCCATAGACCACTATTTGTTTCACCCAAAATATTAAATGGAAGCTTGTGTATGCATTGAGTAACCACGGGTTGTGCTCTGTCATTCTTTTCACAAGAGTTTTTAACACTCGCTCCTCTCATCTCTGTTTTAATGGCGAACCGTTATGTGCCTCACTGTCAATTGTATTTCAAGGGTTATCAACCTCCTGGGTGTTGGGAAGAGACACTATCTCTCTGTGTTTTGAGGATTCTTCATTGTTTACATCAACCCTCGTTTCCTCTCTGCAACAAAATTTTAAGAGGCATTTATGTATTCTCGGGTTGTTAAGATCGAATTGTCTTGTTTCTACTCGGGAATTCTCTTTATGGATCTATCAAGATAGTGGGGTTATAATTTGAAAGATGATGGTGTTTTCAAAGGAGCATGCTTCCCTGTTCTTTCAAGATTATATTTGTTTATATGTGGTTGCTTCTCGATGGTAAATTCTTTAGGAGGTAACAAGATTATGAGCCCTCTGTGTTTTCAAAGGTCAAACATAATTTTGTTACCTCTCTTCAATAAAATTTTGTTGAACCCGACTTGGTTCTATTGAGCCCGAATTGCTTATATTTTCCTCAGGCACCTTCTGGGGTCTGTCAAGATTTTGGTTACCAGTTAAATGACTCTGGTAGTTTTTTCAAGAGAACGTTGACTCTCTGACTTCAAGACCCTTTCTGGATCGAGTCTCTGTATTTTCTCTCTGTGATTAATTTGTATGAATTACCTACAGCCTGAGAGATTTTCGTTTGGTCGATTGTGGTCTTTCCACTCATCACTGTGTTAAATCCTAGCATGATCATGATTCTGTAAAGATTAAAAGAGACACATGTGTGTCGATATGGTTATGTTTTCTTCATGCATCTTATGGCTCTGTCTTTTATCAAGCGTTTATTTTGGATGGAAGTTTGTATATGTTTGATGAATACGGATCTCAGGTTCAAAGCTACATATTTTTGGTTCAATATTGTTGTCGAATTAATATTGGTATCGATGATTATATAGTTGAAGACATGTGTGTGTGATTGGTTCATCAAACATGCTCTTAAGACTGTCCAGATTTAATAAAAGACCTGTGGGTGATTAAATCGGGCTTGATTTTTATTTGATGACAGTTGATTGTTGATTATTAATCCTGGGTCTATTATTGTTTGATTACCAAGGATGAATATTGGATATAGATAATGGGAGTCACTGTGCATATTATGGTTGTTTTCAAAAGAAGAGATCAACATTAGAGCAGGCAGTATTGTGGTTCGAGTGGTTATGTTGTTACTGTGGAATTGGAAATGATTTGCATAGTCATTATATAGAATGCACAGATTGGTATAAATCGAAGAATTATGGGAAATCAAATTGTTTTATTGAAGACAACAAGTAATCTGTATGTAATTAAGGAATAGTTCAAGGATATTGGTCTTGGAAGTGGATGCTTTTGGATTGAAATTGAAACGGAGTTATGATTGTTGTTTGATTTAATTTATTTTATGAACAATATCCGTATAATTCCCTCTCATTTTCTCACTTTTTCGCTCATTATAAATCCCCTCACGATCCCAAATTCATTTTGCACACCTTGTTCACTAAAATAAAATTAAAACTATGTATGATAGTGATAAAAAAATGACACATAGATAGATGGCAGCTGATATATTTTGGTATTGTTTGCACAGTCAGTTATTTAATGAATTATCGAGCAGTAATCATGTTCTTACTCCCTATCATGATATCACTTTTCTGCTTATTACAATCCCCCTAGATATCCCATGAACCCTATTTCACCCCCTGCTATGTTGACAATTATTAAATATTTTTTATGGATTGGATTGCATGGGTCTTATGTTAATTTATGAGCCAAACTTTGTTTCATATTAAGATACTGTCATGTATGGTCTGTTAAGAGCTAGTTTATAATAATTTTTGCATACAGGATGAGCTTCATCAACAAAGGAAGTCATGGTCGAAACAATAGGGGCAGAGGAAACTAGAACATAGGGCCTAGAAGGCCCAGATTCTCAATAAATTTCGATGTCAATCCTCAGGAGTTGAACTAACTTTTTCAAGCAAGTTTTTTCAATTAGATTGGGCAAGGGATAGTCCAGCATAGACTAGAGAGGCCTCCCTTCCATCCCCAAAATGTTCGTGTTATCCCTGTGCCTCCCCATGTATCTTTGCAACTTGAAGTTCCCAAGAATGATGGATGGCAAGAGATTGTTCACCCAACAACCTCCCACCATCGTGGTTGGCCAAACATATCATTAGCTCCTCCTCCTCCACCTGTAAACCCGAATGTTTAAATTGCCCCTGCACACTCACATGTACAGTCCTCCCATGCAAGCAAACGACTCAAAACCGAGGCTCACCATGTGCTTGACAAAGGTAAAGTTGTTGTTGCTTCCTCCTCTCCTTCAAGTGACTCAGCCAAGTCAGTGTCTTCCTGTATGCACTTGAGGGACGACTACTCCCATGTCCTTAGTGAGATCAAGCCTCAAGGTTCCACCCAACCTAAGGCTATTTCTGGGAAGTCCAAAGGGGACAACAGTGACAAAGGAAGAATTGCCTCTCAAACTGGAAAGTATGGATTTTGATTATGTGTTTATAATTGATTTATTGAGGATAGTGGACTGCAAAAAGTTTTGGACAACAAACTATTTTTGGGGATATTGTGGATATTTACATGTTTTGGATATAATTTGAAATATTTCTAATATTTAAATTTCAAATTGTGGAAATAATTATGGGAGTCACAAGGGGTCCCACGTACTTAGTTATTATTTAATAAAAGCCCCGTGATTATTTTTATTATTATTACTTCCCCTAAACTAAAGATTAGTTAAGTTTTAGTTAACTTAACTAAATGAGGTAGTTGAACTACTTCAACTAAATTGGAATTCATAAAAGCCAAATGAGAAGGAAGAACAAGTGGAGAATAGAAGGAGAAATCCTACTAAGGTTTACTCTTGATTTTTATTGAGATAGTTCAATTTTCATTCATTCTTCAATTCATTAAAGGCCTAATTCTCTTTTTGACAGCAGGGTCCTATTGTAGACAGCAAGGTTCAAATCTAAACCATATCATTCAGATTCTTGTTTCAAAGGTGTTGATCTATCTTTGATAGTCTGTGTAGACTTGTCTGTTTATGAATTGAGTTTCATCACTGATAAAGGATATTGTGCAGAATCAAGTGGGAAAAAGTCTGTGGCAAGTTGATCCAGATTTTAAAGTTCAGTTTTTACTTTTTGTCAAAGTCCTTTTGTATGGTTTTCATCGGGAATTTCTAAGTTTGACCTTGGTCCATGCCCCCACAGGGATTTTTGTAAGAGAAGGATACTTTTGATTTCTTGGAATGAAATAAAGCGATTGCTATTCTATCTCATTTGTGTTAATCTATGACTTGGTATTTTTTCTTTTGATCTCCACATCTACTTTTTGTAATCTGTATATGTTCAGAAAATTATATAAAAATTTTGCGACAATCTTTTTATTTAAAAAATTAGACTAAGCCCTTGTAATTAATACTTGTGGATTGGGAAATACATTTTGAGGCTATAAACATAGGGTAATATTCCCGACTATCTTGCCTTAGCCAAGCAAGATTCGAAAATGCTTGAGTAAGATAAATTCATATCTTTTCCTCAACATAATTGTAAGTGAGTGAGTGTCCAATGACCTCTAGTGCCCTCTATTTATACTACTTTCTCTCACTTGACTAGGCCGACTTCTCTTTCTGGAGGATAATGACTCAATATTAAATATTCTCTTGAGTTGACTTGTCTTCTAGGGTTATTATCCAATGTTTTAGGGTTTCTCTTGCTTCCCAGAATATTCTAGTCTTGTCAAAGGTTACAGGTAGAGGTTAATACCTCTCGCAGCTACCATAATATTAACACTCCCTCCTATCTAGGGAAGTATTAAAAGCAACGGTCTTGAGCAAAAACAAACCATTCAAACGGTAGCATCGTCATAGCCACACAAACTGTCTCATGATCACGTAGATCAACTCACGAGCAACATCATCACTATCAATATCATCTGATAGCATCAACTACATCATCTCTCGAAGCCATACTCCATCTAAGTAATCAGGCATGATGTTGAATAAGTCAATCACTCCACAAAGTGATACAAGAACCATTCTTCTAATACAGAAATATGTTCTAGAAGAATGATTGTCCCAACGGATGCTTAAAGCTAAAACATGGGCTACAGAGACCATTCCTATAGGAATGTCAGTCTAGGACTATTTTCTAATCGGGTCATATGTACCATATAGAGAAGTCTCTACCTATATGCCTTAGAAAATATCGGTCATGAACCATTTTCCTAATTGGTCCACAATCTATGCCTTCAAAAAATACTAGTCCATGACATGTCAACAAATTGTAAACCTGGACCATTCTCCACAGAGAGAATGTGTGTCCACCAATAATCCATTATGTCTTGACCATTCTCTGCCTGGAGAATGTCTATCCACCAGTACACTGACTATCCATCTAGCTGACAATCGATTCCAACACTAGTGGTAGTCTCCATGGCACTCGAATAGTAGCATATTGTTGATATAATGCCATCCAATAGAACACAACTATGTCTATCCATATTAGTATACAACTAATATCCAGTGGTACACAACCACTCCTAGTAGCATACTGCTACTAGCCAGTGACACACATTCATCACATCCACCATAGTAGCATACAACTACTATCCAGAGACATACAATCTCCACAACAATCATATCATCTGATATCAACCTGCATAAACAATATCATGATACAAACTGAGTCATCTGGGCCATTCTTCCACTTACATCTATGATATTTGGAAGACCATATGCCCTTAGAAAGTAAAACATCAACCATGGGCTATCTGGACTATTCTTCCCAAGCATAGAAGAATAATTTTCTCTGATTTTTTAACCTCGACCAATCACCTAACTGGGACATTCCTCCGGCACTAATCATAGTGCAACCTGGAGAGAATGAGTCTGCCTAGGGAATGCATGTCCCTAATTGCTGAACCTGGACCATTCACCTAACTGGGCCATTCCTCTGGCACTAATCACAGTGCAACCTGGAGAGAATGAGTCTGCCCTAAGAAATGACTCTCTGGACCATTTCCTATGAAATGATTGTCCTGCACCAACCTCCAAAAACAACCATTCTTCAAAACTACCCACAACTGTGAACTTCGAAAGAAAGATTGTCCGGCGAGGCACACCATTCTACTTGACCACTACTCAAAGTGACTGCCAAGAAGAATGATTGTCCTAGATCATTCCCCTGCACTATCCACAAGGGGAATCACTGCCTATGGTACATCAACAATCTATCGGATTATTTTCATTACAAAAATGATTATCCAATCTGGACCATTTTCCAAACTGGAAAATGACTTTCCATCAGAAATCTCGAACCACTTTCCGGACTGGAAAGGAACTGGCCAACCTAGACCATTTTCCAAACTGGAAAATGACTATCCATAAATCAATAACATATCAATGCTCCCTCCCAACTTGGAAGTAATCACTTCCTTTTTCAATAAGTAAGTCATCTCCACGAGCCCCATATTGTCCCTTAAGTACACAACTTTTCATCTTGGATAGAGGCTTTACCAAAATATCTATTATCTGCGCATTTGTGGAGATATATTGGAGAACCATTTCTCCCCTCTGGACTTTATCATGAAGAATATAATGCTTTATCTCAATGTGCTTCGACCTGTCATGGAACATCGAGTTCTCTGAAAGCTTCAAGTAGCTCTAATGATCACAATATATCACAATCGAATTCAACACTTGATCAAACAGTCCAGAAACCAACTTACGGAGCCACACTCCTTTTGTACAAGCATCACAAGTTGAAATATACTTTGCTTCTGCAGTGCTAAGTGTAACACACTTATTGATAAATTATAGACAAGAATAACAACATGGCGGAAAAGGCTCACTAGCCAACCCACAATGTATTCACTCCAATGTTACATATTTATAGTACAATGGGTGATGCCACCTCATAGAGATATTTGCTCTAGATCCTAAAATCATGCATGATGACTAAGCTAGGCAATCTTAACTAACTCATTAGTCATCATTTGAGGATATATTACTAATATCCTAAATGAATGATACAAATATAGGTGACAATTTAGACTTAGTGATTGGTAAAGGTAAGCCATAGGCTAACAATCCCCCCCTCAATCACAAGTCCGTTCAATAATACCAGCAATAAAGCATAAACTGGTATCAATTCCAAGTCTTCATACTAAAACTCCTGTGATGAGCCTCAATGAAGAACTGCCTGAAAAACCGCCAATCTGGATGTTGAATGGTTCATTTGAAATGAACTGGAAGAGAGCTGAGATATGGAAGTGAACAACTGCAATATCTGAACATTCCCTGATTACTTGACAATTTGGTCATTTTGCCAAGTATTTTAGCTAGAAGAATCTGATGTCTTCTACTAATTGGCGAACATGTAGTATCACCACTCAACTATCAGTGTATCACTGAAAGTGCTCTGTGAATCTGTAGTTTGGGATGAACACTAACCAATTGATACCATGTATCTGATGGTTTTTGGATAACCACTAACCAATCTTGACACTTTTAGGTGTCCAACAACATCCCAATGTATAATGTGTATGATTCAATTGGAAGTCATTGAACCATAATTATGTCAAAGCCTGCCATCTCTGGAAAATCTCACAATGTAATCATGTGAGCCAGGATGCATGCAAATTGTTTACTTAATGTAAACTCCAATCTGATGAGAGCGAACCAAGAGAAGTGAATCAACTTCTAGTCTGACACATCCCTGAAAATGCCTGACAACTCAATCAAATGCCAAGATGCAATGCAGAAGGATCCTCTTGTCCTCTGCTAGGTCGAATGACCATCTATGTGAATCAAATGTTCACATCATTGCTCTCAAAATCTAAATCTGTATGATTCAACTTAAACTTATTGAACCATAATTCTGCTAAAGTTTGTCATCTACAAACCCCAGTTGCCCATTTGGCAAATTTCATGCCCACCTGGCATACTTGATGTTTGTTGTTGTCCAAACTTTCTGTCTGACAACCAATTCCATCATCAATTCCCCCCTTTGTTAGTTGAAAGGAGAGACCACAAGTGGTTTCATGAACCATCTTCACTGGAATTTTGAATTCCCCCTCTTAAGGTGCATGAGATTTTCATCATTGTACTCCCCCCTTCTATGCTCAAGAGAGTACCATACTTGTTTCATTTGAGTACAACACAAAGTGGGCATGTGGAAAAAAAACCACATGTTATCTCATCCCGTGAGGGCCATGCTCAAAAGCTACGCCATAAGGGGACCAATTATGTGAGGTACAAAAATGTTATGTGATACAAGATTGGTCTTTACTCGAGATTGAATTCTATGGTAAGACTTATATAATCTCTTGGTTGTTGATGACCATTTCCAAGGATCAATCCACTCATAGTGAATCTTCAATCTTGCAGGTTTCTTCAGTGTTGAACATCTGTTTGAAGAATGGTTATGCTTTCCACAATGCTGGCAAGGATGGAGATCAAAACATTGATTCTCCTTGTGACCAATTCAATTCAATGTTGACACTCATCATTCTGATGTTGAACTTGAACAGGTGAAAGTGAAGCTTCTTGAAGGAATCCAACACTTTGGAACTTTATTGGTCTGATGATTTCTTCCTAAGTTTTGATGATGGGATTGGAAAGAGTATTCTAAACCTGTTGCTTTGAAATCCGTGGAAGTGGATTTACTGCATGTTGATGCATCATTGAAAGGTTTTCTTTACTGAAATCAAAAGAAAACTGAAATGTAGGTTCATGAATAGATTCAACTTCATCTGAAACTGATTATGAAGTTGTATCATTGTGTCGTTCCTTCACTGACTTTTGATCAAAAACATCATCATCATCATCATCATAGAGAGGGTTGTGTTGAACAAAAACTAGTTCGGAACACATCACTGGTTGTTGATTTTTGAGATTAGTCAACTCATCATTCAATAGCTGGGATAGAGATTGAAGAAGTCTAACTTTAGCTTGTGTCACTTGCAAACAAGTTAGCACTGATTGAAGAGTTGTTTTGTTCAATATCACTGTGTTGTCTTCAGTGGTGTTTATTAGAGTGCTCAATAACTCTAATAATTCTAGATTTCAAGCCATTTCAAAACACTAAATGAGGTCTCCTTGAGTAGGTAGATTCTGATTACAATTTGACTCGACAGAAGAAGGTTTATTTGCAACTCGCTCACTTGAACTTCACACTCGCTTGCTATTCTCGCTTGCTTGAATTTGTTTCTCACTTGCTTGTACTCGCTCGCTTGAACTTTTCTTTCTTTCTTGCTTCCAGAAAGTTGAGGATGTCCGTTACCATCGAAAATGCATCCCAAAGTATTACAATGATTTGAGTTTCAAGTACTCATCCTAGTCAATTTTACTCAAAATGACAATGAATCTTGGGTGTCGGGCTCAACCGAGAATGCACCCAATTACAAAGAAATTCAACTTGATTTGATTGGATACTTACAAAATAACTATAGTTGATCTTCAAAGTTGACTACTTTGATGACGTTTGAGTCCTTGAATATTAGGTGCTTGATGTGTCCATTACTACAACGATTTTAATTTCTCCTTTGATTAATTTGATTTTATTGCTTTGACTAATATGATTTGATTGCTTGTAAATGCTCGAACATATGCTCTTGATTGTAACTACTCGACTTAGTACTTTGTGTGTGTTGCGTTATGCAATTGGTTATAAGTGTCAAAACTAGACACAAAATCACCACATAAAGCAATCATAAGAAAACCACCATCACACAAGCACAAGGTGTACCTAAGATCCCCTTATTCAATTTCGAGTGGATCTAGGACACTCAGCAAAAAATTCAATTTTATTATAGTATCCTTCTCATGACAAAGCCTAAATACAAATAACTCGATACTCTTGTGGCGAAAAAGCTTCACCAAACTCTCATCAAAGCTTCAAACCCTTTTACAGTCAAGATTTCTCAATTTCTCAATCTCCCTCACACATCATCAAGGCTTCAACCCCTTTTACATAATTATAATTTCTAAATCTCTTCTCACTCCACATAAATCCTGTTATCACTTTCTTCACATAAATCTTCTTATCACTCCACTCTCATAAAGTTATAGAGATATAAAGTAATATTTGTATCATAATACTTTATACTCCATCTTATAAAAAACTTTAAACATTTAAATCCATACATATAACTCTATGTACATGTCACTTAAAAAGTGAAAAAGTAATTTCCTGGATTCGTGCATATATTTGTCTATATTTGCATGGCATGGCTTCATAATTTGTAATGAAATAAATTTAATTTCCAACCAATAAGTCAGTCAATACTTGAAATCAACGACACCTACCACATGGAGATCCTTTGACGTATGAGAAGATGAGCAAATTTTGGAGCGAATCATGGATGACTTGGCGTTGAGGATGACATGTTGTTGAGGTGGAGATCCCTCGAAACGGGGGCACATTGGCCTGCAACCTGCTTTATCTCCAATAAATGTGCAACAAAGTGAGAATATGCCCATCTGCAAGGCCATATTGACATCCTGGAACAACTACATCACCCATCC
The DNA here is from genome assembly GCA_009831015.1 of Picea engelmannii. Classification (NCBI taxonomy): domain Eukaryota; kingdom Viridiplantae; phylum Streptophyta; class Pinopsida; order Pinales; family Pinaceae; genus Picea; species Picea engelmannii. Next base: position 20,536 of record ML831671.1, on the reverse strand, counting down.
TATCTTTTCATCAGATGTAGGTGTGCACAGGATCTGCTCCTAATATATTCAATGGCTCCTTTCCTCACATGAGCGCCTTCAAACAACGACTTTTTAGTCACATAAACTGGTGATCAGAATTCAATCTTGATATTTTAGACGTCACTTTCTATGTCCAATTTTCGTTTGATTTTTCTCAAAATCTGGTGTGGAATGATTGGATCTACAGATTTGAGTGGCTAAGTTTGTATAATCTAATTATCTTAAAAAAAATTCAGCACACTAAATTCATTTATACATTTAGAAATTAAATTTAAACAACACAAAATAGCGATGCTATTTTGTCCAGATTTCCAGCAGAACATTTGGGTAACACCGCAAAGCAATACGTCAAAGTCCTTTATGTGCATTTGCACTTCTTTAATATCACCAAACATGCAGAGGATTATCTTTGACAATCAAACAATGCATCTGCCTTTTCCATGGAACATCACACAACCATGATTCCCTCCCGGAGAGATTCCATTCAACAGAGTCAACACTATGATTGATCTATATCTATTTCACATCCCAAATGAGTTAATCACAACTCCATTTGGAGAATGAACGCGCCTTCTCCACAAGCTTGATAATGGCAGTCCTCTCCACCCAAGGTTGGCAACAGGCAACACAAGAAACACAAACAAATCTAGCAACGCAAGCAACACAAACAGAGGCAGCTCTCTGTTTTTGTTGGGCTTCAGCACCGCCACCCGAATACACAGTGATTTGAAGCACACACCTCCACGTGAGCTAGTCAATCTGAACCCAATGTGAGTTGGGTATTGTAGCATTGAAAACTTAAGCGGATCTCAATGGTTAAACCCTCGATCTGGCCGAATTTGGTTTGTAATGACAGCAAGATCTTCATGTGCATTGGGTACCATGTTCACCGATTTTCACTTCTGGTCGAGGATTTAATGGAACTCAAGAGGAATTTGAACATGCACTATGCACATCTATTACTGTTTATGTTGGGAACATGTCATTTTACACAATTGAAGAACATGTCTATGAACTTTCTCTCGTGTTGGAGATGTCAAAAATAAATAAATAATAATGGGTTTAGATAAAAATAAATAAAAATAAAAATACTCCATGCTGCTTTTGCTTCGTTCTATTTTACTCCAAAGAAGACACCATGTGTGGCTCATCCGTGTGCACGATCTATTGTAAGGATGTTCATTCAGATCCAATCTCAAAATGAAGGACCACCAAGGATCTAAGAATTTTAGGGCATTGACCTATGCCACTGAGCTCTCAAGGCCGAGAAGAGGCATGCGTAACCTATTTGTGCAGTGATTTCCCTTGATCGTGGGCCCGCTCCTACCGAAAAACGTGGATTTGATCTTGCAAATTGAATAGAAGTTATGTGCAAGATTAAACGTCTCCCTTGTGTAATAATATGAATTTGTGGTGAACAGTCTTCCAACAACTCTCATTCTGATTCATGTATCTTCAATCTCTAACATTGCGCATCCAAATGATTGTGGATCTTCATTTTGTTGTTGTTGAGAAGCGTCTTGAGTTTGAAATCCTCACCATCCATGAAAAACTATCATGGTGAAGCTATTAGGCCCTTAAGACCATAAGAGCTCTGATACCAATTGATTAAATATAGAAAAGAATAACAACATGGCATTAAAAGCTCACTAGCCAACCCACAATGTATTCACTCCAATGTTACATATTTATAGTACAATGGGTGATGCCACCTCATAGAGATATTTGCTCTAGATCCTAAAATTATGCATGATGACTAAGCTAGGCAATCTTAACTAACTCATTAGTCATCATTTGAGGATATATTACTAATATCCTAAATGAATGATACAAATATAGGTGACAATTTAGACTTAGTGATTGGTAAAGGTAAGCCATAGGCTAACACTTATGTTTCCCACTAGCGCATGACATCATGGAAAGGCTCAAACTGGAACATATCCAAGTTTCACTTATTCTGTCATCTGCACTCCCTTCCCTATCCATGCAGTTGCATATCAGAACTCAAGCATCCCACAAGGAAAATATATGATTGAGTATTTTCCAAATACATTAACGAGCCAATCAATTGTCGATACATAGATGGGTCTACTGGACAGAGTCTCTCAACTTCATCAGATCTGTCATCATGGGAGTTTGCCATATATTTGCAATCCATCATCCCAGACTTCTGAAGAACCATTTCAATATACTTCCTTTATCATAAAAAAAATTCACCACGCTTTTGCTGTAGAAGAGAGGCTTTGCACCAAGTTTGCTTGAATCCATACAAGGTCTTCTTCCATCTGCATACAAGGGGCTCTTTCTGGTATACCTCAAAACCTTGAGGTTGCTCTACACACACTTCTCCTTCAATTACTTTGTTGATAACAACAATCTTTACATTCATGTGATGTAAATTCCAACCTATGGATACTGCAAGAGATATAATGGCTCAGGTAGAGGTATGTCTGGTTACTGGAACAAGCTATCATCATAGTCTTCTCCCTCCTTCTGGGAGAACCCTCTAGCCCTGAGCCTTGCCTTGCATCTATCAATGATCAAGTTTTTTTTACAATTTCTCACATACATTGTTCTTCATCACAGCGTCCTTCCATTCCTTCTGCTTGACTGCTTCTAGTGGATTCAAACTGGTTCAATTGGTTGTTCTGACTTTTTCGTTCTTTCTTGGAATCTTCATGTTCTTCCTCATGTTTTTCTTAAATGTTGGAGTCCATGGAATATTCTATAGATTACATGCCCTTCTTTCCTGAAGGCTCCAACCTTCTGTCATAGGAACATAAATGTAGATGGACAACCAAGGATATTCAAGGCTTATTTTCGAAGAAGACTTATTCTAGAGTCAAGTTGAACATGTGTTGTTTATCATGGTTGTCACTTCCAATGAAGAACATGGATATATACTTCATGGTATTCATGGATTCTTCAATGGATCATATCATTGGGGATTATCTCCCTCCTAATCCTAGCTTCATGCCTGAATGCATGCTCTTCTTTTGGAATTTTGTGATCATCTCCCTCCATTTGAGAGAGTCCATGCTTATGTCTGTTGCATCTCTCTTTGCTTTCTGCAAAGTTTCACAAGCCTATTCTCGTTTCCTTTTGATTCTTGACTTCCTTCAAGTCTGACTCCTCTGAGTCTCTTTAAGTTTCTTTCTATCTGTTCTGATTGTTGCCCATCTGGAAATTGTGTCATCCTTATAAACTTCTTCTATGACAACTTCTGTAAGGATTGTTCATCAAACATATTTCACAAGGGTACATGCACAGAACAAGAATAACAAGAGAAAACAAGAAATATCCATCTAGAGGAGATGCTAGTTCAAATTGTGAACAAGTACAAAAAGCATCTATATCAATATTATTCATATGCAATCGAGTATTCATTGCACCTAAAAATAATAAAAAATTTCAAAGATTGCTTTCACAATTTGTATTGTAGCAACTATCACCCTTGATATACACAAATTTGAAGTTTAACAGTTTAATCAAACCTGGAACCTGAAACCTCAACTGTTGTGGAGGGTGCACTTGTTCTTATGAATGCATTGAATCCAAGATTATAGCTTGGAAAAGGTCTATAATACTTTTCCTACAAACACACTCATGTTTTTCTAGATGATATAACATAGATAGCATATACAAGTGCATACCTTTGAAACCTTGTAGCATCAGCCAACTTGTCTTCCAATATGAAACTAGATACCATCTTGATAAGAAGAGATTAGAAACTCAATCAGAAGATTCGATGATTAGAACAAGCTAGAAACTCTAAAGTTTTAACTTTGATCACAAAATCAATTTTGACCAGAAGTCAACCTTTTGTCTTTGACTTTGACCAAAAATTCAAACCTGACATTTTTTCTAGCTGAGGGTACCGAGAGGTGTGCTAGGCTAGAGTGCACTAGGATGTCAAGAAATTAGGTCAAATGCTTCATCATAAGTGCCTGAACACAAGGGTTAGGGTTTTTTGCAACTACATAATTATAAAACCTAGATGCAACTATAACCGGTGCCATAACGAGCTTAAAAAATAACTTCCCAATCTATCTTCCAGTGGTTAGAATGTTTGAAGATAGTGTAGGCCCATAACCTGTTAGAATCAAAGAGATGTGTTCTTTTTTCCATAGACAATATAACAATACTGTCACCCAACCATAGGCACAAAGGACACCCCCGAACACCTTAACCTTGACATAAATAATAATTATGGTAGCAAACCAATAGCCAACCAAGGCTAGCATACCTTTCTCCAAGGGTAACGCACCAAGCAAGAATAACCAGAAATCAAGTAGAAAGTCCAAACCATAACCAAGAGACCAAGTCCAACCAAAATCCAAAATCCTAGTTGCAGCTACACTCCCTCTTCAAACTTGCGCACCACTAGTCTTATGCAATTGTGAGTGAGTGAGTGAATGTCAAATGAGCTCTAGTGCCCTCTATTTATATTGTTCTGTCTCACTTGACTGGGTCAACTTCTCTTTCTGAAGGCTAATAACTCAATATTAAATATTCTCTTGAGCCGACTTGTCTACTAGGCTCATTATCCAACGTTTTAGGGTTTCTCTTGCTTCCTAGAATATTCTAGTCTCATCAAAGGTTACACGTAGAGGTTAATACCTCCTCCAGCTACCATAATATCAATAGATAGCAACATCAACAAAGGCAACATAAGGTGAAGGGAGCGTCGACATCTACAAACCAAGCCCAATGCAAGATAAGAAGTATACATAAATCATTTAAAAAGGCGATAATAACACACCAAACTATGGTACAGTATATACAAAGCACTTATGTAGAATGACTCTAGGAATAATACTTCTTCAAGTAAAGCCCATTTCGAGGCTCACCCAAAGGAATCCCATCATAATCCACTAACTCATAGGCACCTCTCTCTAATACACATTTAATGATATAAGGACCATGCCACATGGGCTCGAATTTACCTGCCCCCAACATTTCATGATCTTGATCCTATAATAGTACCAAGTCACCTTCATAAAACACACAAGGTCTAACAGTTTTATCATATTGAGCTTTGACATGTTTCTTATGGGTTTCATTAGCCAGAGCGGTATCATGATGAGTTTCATCTAATCTTGTCAAGTACAAAAGACATTCTTCCTCGGTGGTGGTATTGGGAAGTAATTCGACGACTAGTTTCAAGGATGGTATTTTGCATTCAATCAACAACACAAATTCTAAACCATATACCAACTGGAATGGCGTAAAACCGGTGGTTGTTTTGACCGATATTTGATATGTGCATAATTCTGAAAAAAAAATATTGTATTCCAATTTGATTTTTGAATCCCTGTCATCCTACGAGGCATCGTTGTCATAACTTTGTTTACGGGTTTGACTTGGCCATTGGCTTGCAGATAGTAAGGAGTTGAGTTTTCATGCCGCAAACCCAACTTGGCGGTTAATTCCGACATCATGTAATTTCGAAAATGAGTGCCATTATTGATGACAATGGCTTGGGGCACATAGAATCAAGCAATAATGTGATTAAAAATGAAAAGGGTTGGAATTTTCCCGGTGTTATGGAATGTAGGCATCGCCTCGGCCTACTGAGTAAAATAATCCATGACGATAATAATATACCCATTCCTCCCGACCAAGTGAGGGTTACATGTCATGAAATCAATGCCCCATCTGGAAAATGGACCAGCGGAAACTACAGGGTGAAGTGGAGTAGGAGGCGCACGCACCTTACGATTGTAGATCTGACACGCATGACACTTTTGGACCGCAAGGATGCAATCCTTAAACAGTGGCAACCAAAAATATCCGGCTCATAGAATTTTGGGGGCAGTGACATACCCAAACATATGACCACCACATGCTTCGACATGACATGATTAAGATCTCTCTCAACTTCTTCATGTGTTAAACACCGTCGAAAAATGGAATCGACACCATGACGATAAAGGGTATCACCAACAATTATGTATTGTCGAGCTTGGTATCGAATTCGACGTCATTCAGTGCTAGACAAATCAGGCCGAAAAGTTTAGGTTTGGAGATAGATTATGATATCTCCATACTATGAATCTAAAGAACTGATTAGAAAAAGAGATTCATCGGTAATCGAATCTTCTACCACACTTTATGTTTCAGTTGAGGGAAGGTCACAAATTAACTCAACAAAAACCAAAGATTTTTTTGACTTGGATTTCTCAAATTCCAAATCAAACTTTTGTAGGATAATGATCCATTTGGAGTATTTCCCCCCCAACACCTGTCTAGTCAGAATATGTTGCATGGGGTTGCAATTAGAGATGATGGTGGTTTTAAGCAATAATATGTAGTGACAGAAATGTTGGACAACTTGAACAACAACCAATGTCAATTTCTCCACATGTGAATATTTGATTTTGGAAGTGATAAGACTCTGAATTAAATAGTAAATCACATGTTCATCGTGTGATTCATCCTCTTGGATAAGCACCATAGAAATGGTACTGTTAGAAGCAACAATGTACAAAAAGTAATCTCAACTGTAATCTGGGGGATGTAACAATGGTGTACGAGTTAACACATGCTTCAAAACATCAAATGCATTTTGAGCGACGTCATCCCAAACAAAGGGAACCCCTTTATTAAGAAGTCAAGTAAAACCTTTGGTCAATTCAGCGTAGGTGGGAACAAATCGATGTAAAAAGTCGCTTTCCCTTGTAAACTTTGTAGTTGGCGTAACGTAGAAGGAGGAGGTAAGTTCAATATGGTCTCAATCTTCAAGGGATCGACACGGATCCTGTGTTTGGATACGATGAAACTCAAGATATATCTTGATTCCACACAAAACACACATTTATGTGGATAGCGAACATTGCGATGTCAACATCTAAGGAATATGGCATGTAGATGTGTCGGATGATCTCGACATCGCATGGAATGTGTAGGAAAATCATCAAGATATGGTTGAAAAATATGCTTAATGTCATGAAATGCATAAGACATAGCTCATTGAAAAGTAGCACCACTGTTCTTAAGCCTGAAAGAAAGCTTTCGATAGGAGAAAGTACCCCAAGGAAAAATAAAAGCAGTTTTATGTTGATCCAATGGTAGTATGTTTATTTGATTATAGTCGGAAAAACCATCCTAATGAAAAGATTTCATTGCCGACACGGTAATCAACTATCTGGTCGATAAAAGGGCCTGGATAATTATCTTTCGGACAAGCCCGATTAATATCCCTATTATCAATACATACATGAATCGTTCCTTGTTTCTTTGTGATGGGAAAAATATGGGAAACCCAATTAGTCAGAGGTAGAAGATAAATAAAACTTGGGTTGAGAAGTTTTTCAACTTCGACTTTAATTATAGTGACTTTTCATGGATGAACATGATGAAGCTTTTGTCAAACAGACTTGGCTTCAATATATGTCTTAATTTCGTGAATGACAATTTGTGGGTCGATACCAGGCATTTCCTCGTAAGACCAAACAAATACATCATGAAATTCTTTGAATAGGGCCATATAAGTTTGAATTTCATCAAAAGAACAAGAGGCACCTATATGAATGTTTTTCACGACCTCGGGGTTTACCGATATATTTATTGGCATAGTAACTAAGATATTCCCTAAATTCCCTTCAGATAAAATATCATGGATTAAGATGGGAGCTCGAGAATTCTCGATTAACTCAGATGGAGATGAAGATTCTAAATGACTCTCAATAGTCTCGAGCTTAGGGAGATACAAGGAACGATGATGATTATCATCCCATGGAGTTTCTTCTAGAGACATAACCTCCATGTTACTTTCATCAATAGGGAAAGTATCATCAAAAGGATCAGGAGATGTAGTAGAAATGAGCCAAGAGGATTGAGAGTATTTATCTAAAATCGGATTTGTTCGGTCATCGTGATCAGAACTAGCCACAGAGGCTGATTGGATGGCTTGATAATCAAACTCAATTGGATTTAGAAGCATTTGGTCGCCATATCTTTCATATTGTGTAGGACTTAGTACTAACCAAGGATCATATGATTCAAGGGAACTACCAATTCCAGTCAAAATCATGTTTATCTAAGCGACAACAGGAGGAATGTCGAGTGGGAAGAGCGAAGAAATGTCGTGCGGTGGGAGCGAAAAAGTTCCCATTAGTGATGAATCTTTTAAAAGACCCACTCCAACATCCTCGTAAGCAAATGTGCTTTGTTCTATCAAAGGAACATTACCAATGCATGAATCAAAATTAAAGTAGACAAGTTGGTCTACCCTGACTATTTTTCCTTGATGAGGGAAATGAAGTACACAAAATAAGGTAGAAACCACGACAAACATGGAATAAATCCAGCTACGGCCTAGTAAAAGGTTATAGTCGAGGGGTGCATCGACCACTTATACTTCAACAATAATTGTTTTACCTTCTAATTCGATTGACAATGCATTGAGCACTCCAAAGGGTTTAAATCCTCTATCGTTAAATGCTTTTAACATATTAGGTGATTGATTGAGTGAAGGAGAATCGACAACTTTCCAACAATTGATGGACATTATGCAGGTTGAGGCTCCTTTGTCAATAACAGTACGAAAAACGGTTTTCTCTCTCACAATAACTTGAATTTGAAAAACAAGTTTGTGGGGAAGTCTTGGAAAATGAGTTTCGAAATAAAAACTACCATATTCGCATCACTTGGATCAACTCCACCAATATCTTACAACAATGCTCTTCGTTGCGCAGGGCAAGTTTGAAGGACTTCGAGGGCCGACATCATAGAGGGTACTTGAGCCAAGTCTTCTACAAAATTATAGTTTTGAGCAACTCGCATGTGCAGGTTAAAAGATGACTTATGAACAACACCTTTTGGAGGTGGTTAGATCACTGTGTTAGAACCAGGTCGATTAAATTAAAGAGGACCAGTAGTAGGTGAAGTGGATGTAGATGTAGGAGTAGAGGTAGAAGGTTGATCAACAACACTTCCATTGGAAGGAGGATAGTCTTTGGTTCGTGTTGTTACAAAAACTTGTTCAACATTTTCTTGACACATAAGTACATAAGAGCTTCCTAAGGCGGAGGGTTGATCTTGTGCAACCATTTGAGTCTGCTGAGATGGGAAAGGATTTGTCAAAATGACAAGTGCAGTTGAAGTTCCTTTAAGAAAATGATTAACTTTGGCACGACATGAACAATCCTTAGTATAATGTTCTTCTTCGCAAATGAGACAAAGATATTTAGGTTTGCACTTTTGCGTATCCTCGGTAGGTTGAGTTTTGGGTTTCTTCTGTTGTGGGGCATTTTTCTTAGATTTTCCTTTTCCCTTTTTCTTACTTCTAGGTTGCTGAGATTTACTGGTGTTTGTGGACTGAACCACATTAATCTCAGAAGTTTTACCAGGAGTAATAGCAGGAGGTGAAGTGTTTTGAGTGGTAACGATAGGAGTAACCTTAGGGTTAGATTGACCAGAAGGTTTACTTTTAGAGTCTTGGGTAACAAAACCCACCACACCATTGGCGAGGTGAGATTCTATAGGGGTACAATAGTTGGATTAGTAGATGGGCGAGGAGCCTGTAGAATCAGATCATATAACGTGCAAGATTGTGAATAGAGAAGGTCCAAATATTGAGCATGGGCGATAGCTTGCTCCTCAGTTACAACGCCACCCATAGCGACATCGAAAGCAATAGGAGGTAACAATGACTTAGTAAACCAATCTGCCAACAATTGATCTGGTATACTGGCTTTAATCAAACGATGTCGTCGTATCCACTCATGGATATGATCAGAAATATGAGTCAATGTCGACTGTTGGAATGAGGTTGTAAAGTTTTGTGCCAGTTTCATAATAAATGGGCAGTTGGAAGTGAGTCAAAAAAGATATTGCCAATGAATTAAAGTCTTGAAATGTTCCTCGTTGTAATTCTATATACCATTTAGCAACACTCCCACTAAGAGTGCATTGGAAAATATGTTAATGGATAGAATCATCATTTAAAGAATTTGAAGAGCACCATAAATGATAAGTCACGATGTGATTTGATGGGTCTTCTCCAGGTTTCCCATTGAATTTTGGAATATCACTTGGTAACTTGGCAATGATAGGCATCCAAAAAGGAGAATGAAAAATAGGATCATTCGTTAGCCGCGATAGGTCGGGTAAGTCTAATGTTGTCAGGAATAGTAACTATCGATTAAATACAGGTTGTTGAAACATGGGATATTGGTAAGCAGCGCAAGGATCAACTCCTGGGAGAGGAGGATATCCTTGTTGAGAGTACGTTGGTGCTACGAGCATCTGAGTTCCACCAGAATGATAATATTGAAAGGGTGGTCCATATCCGTTTGTGTACCAGTAGCATGAGTTGAAGGAGTATATGTGTGGAAAGGTTGTCCAATAAGCACTTGAGTTCCACTAGCCCCACCGAGGTAAATTTGATGGAGTGATTCCCATTCCGGGGAATGAAGCACCACCAAATATTTGGGTACCAGTGGGTTGCATAAATATTAATTGAGAGGGTCCTCCAGTGGGGTTTCCTATAGAAGGTTGTTGACGAAGAGGAGGTTATTGACCAAGAGGAAGTTGTTGACCAAGAGGAAATTGTTGACCAAAAGGGGGATACGTTCCGGAAGGGTAATTCCTAATAGGATTTTGTTGTCCAAAAGGAGGATTTATCCCAGTTAATGGAGGTTTCCCCCAAGTAGGAAAAGATGGTCCTACAAAAGGCTGCCCCCCAACAAGAACAGATCCTATAGTATATTGAATGACATTCAAAGGCACATATAGCCCTACGGACAATTGACTAATGGTCAAAGACATGGATGGTCCTACAGACAATTGAATTGGAACACTCATCCCACTCGTCAAACTAGGTTGTTGAATAGATCCAGGAGCAAAATTAGTTTGTGAGGTGTGTACCATACTTGGAATAGATGTACTATACGAACTAGGCATACCAGTTGACCAAGGAGGATAATGAAAAAGTGAGGCATTGGTCGAAGCTCCAGAAAAGGTTTCGTTGAGTGATTGATACCTAGGAGGTATGGAAGGTCCACTAAAATCATAACATACGCTAGATCCACTATGTATAGAAGTTCCACCCATAGTAAGAGGTAAGGTTTTCATTTCGATGCTTCCTAATATAGATTCTGTAGATGTCGACCGATACATGGTTGACACAGTGAAAAAAGACGACGGTGTACGTAAAAATGGAGTTCGACTATCGACAATTAAGGATTGAGACCAAGCGTTGTCTCGCCAAGGATATACAATTGGTTTAGGTAATTGGATAAGAAGATGTCCTTCTAAGTCAGTTATAGGTGGATTAAAATGTAGACGTCTCTCTTCTGGGATATCTTCTACAGTAACGAGACCAACCTCTAAAGAGAAAAACTTGTGAGAACTAACCTGTATAGGAGTTAATTCCAACCTGTTTGAAACGATATAGTTTCAAGGAGTTACAGGTGATGGGATAGATATGGAACTTGGAGAAGGAAAATCGTGTTGAGGACTGGAAAAGGAAGGTGTTGAAACTAAACTTAGTGAAAGTGGAAAATTCTCAAGTATTTCAGGTTCAATAAGTCCAGGTTCAACAGGTTCAGGATCAACAGGTTCAGGATCAACAATTTCTATGCTTTCAATCTCAGGTTCCTCAGGTTCTAAAGTCTCAGTTTGTACTACCTCAGATTCTTCTACTGTTTCAAATTGTTCTATATTTTCGGGTTGTATAGGTTCAAGTTGTGGAGTCTCAATGTTTAAATTTTCAAGTTGTGATACTTTTGGTAGTTCCAGGGGTAAACACTACATTCTACGAGAACGACGAAGATGTTCTACCACTGCAAATTTTACTAACAATTGCCAATTACACCTATGGTCTACTATGGAAAAGAAACAAGACTTGCTAAAAAATCTAGGAAGCAAACACACAAACAAAATATCTTCTCACAATGACACACTAGTTGGTGATGAAATCCAACATCATGAGATCAAAATGAGAAGGGGTTGGGATAGAGTGGGTGGAACAGTTATGTTGGTGACCGACTTAATAGAATTACACCCTGGTGCAAGCTTCCTCACAGTAAAACCGTGGGTCACCCTCTAGGGAGCCCAAGTGATTTTGAACAACGTATGTCCCAGGTACAACAAATATTTCCCCTTCACCATCACCTTGTGTATAAATCCTAAAGATAAAAGCCACTAAGGTTACCACTTAGAACAAGAAAAGTGTGGGGAAACAATCAACAGTCAGGTATACACGCAAGGGAAAGGAAATTAAGACCAAAAATCCCCTTGAGAGTTTCCTCTCAAGTGATCCCCAAGTGTCTTTTGACATCGTTTGTAATACGTCCAGACCATGCCACCAAGACCAACAAAGCAGGGTTAATTACTCTGTTGGCCCCAATGCAACCTCGTGATTGACCCTTGTGTGATAAGGGCCTCCCATAAAAATGATGTGGCAAATAGATTTCTCTCCCTATCTCAGGATTCTAAGTTTGTTTTGTAGCTTTGGAGAGTTAACCTCAATACCTATTCCAAATCCCTACAACTAATGGAATGTTGGTTTGCTACAAGTAAAAAAAACTTGAATAAATTTTATTATAATTGATTTTATGGTTGTTGTTTACTCAAGAAGGAAAATGGCATGGACAAGATGATGTTTTGACCGACTTGAAATGATGCAAAGAGACAAAATGCAATATTTCACTTCAATGAAAGTTATATTACAAGAGGGAGAAAACTTTTATATTCTCGAATGCACAATGTCCCAATTTTTCATAAATACCGAGAAATTTACTACTCAAAACAACTAAAATTTCCCTCCAACTAATGCAGTGCAAGAATCACAACTTTGTTTTCAAAGATAAAGCTAAATAGAAAGGCAACAAGTTTCTTTAAAAGCAAAAGTAATCTAGGCAGTGTGTAAATTTTTTGTTTTGGAAAATAAAGTATTCAAGAAAAAGAAAAAACTCTCTTCTCACCAAATAATCCAGAAGTAAACAATTGGGGAATAACAATCAAAAGCCAGACTGAAAGACACTCCAATACTAAGCTAAGAGATTATACCCCTTTCAGAAGTAAGAAAAAATTGCCAAAACAAAGCTAACAGTGAAAAAATTTCAATAATGAAAAAAATGGTCAAAATCAAACTTTAAAACTGTCAAGAAGATTGTTAAGAAAACCTAAAGTTCACAACAAGAGCCAGATCTTAAATATGGGAAGGAAAGTAAATAAAAACTTGTTCTTTCAAGTAGTTTCACGGGCTATTGTGTAACATAGTGGAACAACAGAGAGTGTCGTAGGCTACATGCCAGTACAGTGCGACAATGTCGCTTTGTGTCTCAAATGGAGGGTGTGACAGTAGATAAAAACTTGAAAAGACAAAAAATTATGGAAATTTTCTAGTGAATTTCAAGGTCTAATGCTCAAGCAGTATCAAGCAATGAATCAAAGAGCTAAAACAAGACAAGGAAGCAACATACAAAGAACAAATCTGGAGGATTGTCCCCAACGGAGTCACCAATTTTATTATCGGATAAATTAGTCAATGCAGACACAGTCCAATCTCCCTAGCTTGGGAACCCAAAGCTAGAAATTCAAAGTGTCTGAAATCACTTCAAATCGAACGAGATCATAGGCCTCGTCGTTACGAACCCAACACAACTCGTTTGTGTTCAAACGGACGTCGGGAGCGAGAGATATCGCATTCTGTTAAAATTTACAAATAGGCAAAAAAAGGGGTGTTGACTGTACAGTTCGTACGAATGCTGATGTGGCAGGCCGTATGACACGTGGCAGGTTGTACGACACGTGGCAGGCAACTATTGGGACAGTTGGCATGTGACATGGCTTGTTGACAGCGAATGGGATGGCGACACGTGGCCCAATCAATGGCCTCCACGTGTCACCTGTTTATTGGATTAAAATCTTTGCACTTGGCAGGAGTCGACCCCGTGACCTCCGGGCAGGGTAAAGCCTTGGGAAAGGCCGCCCAACCGGCGCACCCGTACATGTTACTTAACATATATATGCATTGTAATATATTTAAATTTGTAAAAATGTGTATTGGGGTGTGAACCGGGCCGAGGCTAAGCCCAGACCCATGGTTATATATTGTATTGGATACGACCGGTGCTACGGGCGGTTAGACCCACCGTAATATATGTTGTAACCGTTTGAAATGTGCGCGGTTTGATATAACATGTGACCAGTGTGTATGAGCGCGTGTTTAACCTTACGGTTTTGCATACGGTTTGAAAACTTTAGCCCTGTTGTGTATTGCATGCGGTCATGTGGTGACCATGTGCCCACGAGCCTTGGTAGTTAAAGGTCGGCATGTAACCGTTCGACAGTTTGTACCGGTTGTGCGGTTGCACCCGGTGCCAAGTTTTTACGCTTTAAAATGCGTGTGGGCTAGGTTGAGCCAACAAGGGTGCGTTTTGTAGATGCAAAGACAACAAGCTTGAAGGGGGGACTTCCAGGAAGCCTATCTTCTTCAATTTTTTGGCCAAACAAGGTGCCGAAAAAGCCTAGCTAGGGGTTTTTGAATGTTCTGAAGCCATTGGAGCAGTCTATTTGGCATTTTGAGCATTGTAAAGCACATTTTTGAGCACTTTGACCAAATAATACAAATGATCCATTGGAAGTTGGACGAGGAGATGTAGCCCAAGAGAGGGGTGAACTCCTTTATCATTTGTTGTGTTATGTGTTTTTTGTTCACTGATTTTGCTGCTGTTTATATGCATCTTGAATGAGTAAATCCTATTAAAGTTGTGTTGCAAAGTTGATCCATTTGCATTTTAACACATAAATTTTACTTGCAAATATTTTCAAGAATACAAGTCTTCTTCATTTTTAGATCAAGTTGGTATCAGAGCATAGGTTTTTGAAGACTTGATTATTTGCAAGTGTTTTGTTTTCTAATGCTCACAAGGTTGAAACTCACAAGAGGAGAAGGTCAACTTGTAGAGCCAAGTTCTCATCCTTCAAGGAGGAAGCATATATCATCACCGCAAGTTTTAAGGAGGCATTCACCAAGTATGGCTCATGAAGAGAGTCATGAACATGGTCCTGCAGAAGATGAAGATCTCAGAAAGGTTGTCATGGAAATGAGAGAGAAGATGAATATCTTTATGGAAAGGAATACAAGGTTGCAAGTCGAAGGCTCCAACCCTTCAAAGCATAAGGGAGACAGTGGTGATAAAACTCCAAATGGAAAGGGAGGGAATGGTGCTTCCCCACCACCCTCTCCTCCATCTTCTTCTTCTTCTTCTTCTACTAATTCAAGACCTCTTCCGAACTCTCCAAAGGGACATGGTAAAACTCCTTCACAAATTCCTTCATTAAAGATTGATATTAAATTTGAATTGCCAATATACAATGGAGAAGTTAATGATGAGAAATTAGATAATTGGATTCGTCAGATTGAGGTGTATTGTAGGATACAAAAAATTCAAGATGATGAAACTAAGATTCAGCTTGCTTCTTTAAGATTGGATAGTGCAGCACTCATTTGGTGGGAATCAAAGACTTAGGAGGACATGAAGAAACATGGTAAAATTTTAACCTCTTGGAATGATTTTATTGTTGCAATTAAAAGACAATTTTACCCATTGGCATATATGCAAAAGACTACTATGGATTGGCAAAATTTTAGACAAGCTAAAGGACAGAATGTGCA